>JABUQX010039008.1:0-47609 GCA_015478945.1 Trachelipus rathkii
TATAATATATATATACTATATTATTATATATATATATAATATATTTAAGTAATTAAACAGACAATTAACTTTCAACTCCCACACCACACTATATATATAATAATATACCTACGTATACGAGTATAAACTATAACAAATCACTAAACACTACATACTATTAATATATATAATATATATATATTATATTATATAATACACATAACACTCACTACCTCAACATACAGAATACACCTACACACACCGCAACATATTATATATATACCATACAACACATACTCAATACAACATATCACAATCAACATATAATAACATAATACACTATAACACAATATACCATACACATTAAGCACATACCATACACACACACACACCCACAACACAGCATCAATACTACTACCATACAATACCAATACGCACACTCAATACATCACACACACCGGTATTTATTATATATATATATATTAATACTCAACAATAACATCAACATCAACATCAACGTTATCACACCACACAACTATATATATATATATATATATATATAATATATATATATCAACAACTATATACCTCAGGGTTGCTACACATCACACACACAACACACAGCCACCAATAATAATATATAATATATATATATATATATATATATAATAACACTACACACACTAATCAACACAATCGCCATCAGCACAATACTACCGGTATAATTATATCATGATATTATAATATACTATATATACTATATATATATATTATATATTTAAAATACAACAACATCACATCAACTTTATTATATATATATATATATTATATTTATATGATTAAAAATACTTAGGTGATATGGGTTACTATTCTATATACGTATTAATTATCATATAATTTAACTACTGTATTAGTAAATAAACAGTTATGACGCATATAGTTTTCTATTAATTTTTTTTCTAAATATCTAATCATTATATTATATACAGTTACTATTCATGCTGACATAAAATATTCAGTACTATATACCAATGATTAATTTATATATTAATTGAAACAATATATATTATTAAATATAATTTTGAATAATATAAGGATTGATTAATTATCGTTTTGAATAATATATTTGAGAAATTATGTAATACGTTAAAACACGCATTACAGTAATATTAAATAAAATTAGAGAATATATTGAATAATAATATAATTATAAATATGCATTTTATTAATATAATATATAATATATATTAATATATATATATATATATATATATATAATATATATATTATATCATAATATATATATATATCATATAATTATGTATTATATATTATATATATATAATTAAATTAATATTTATATATATAATATATTAATACTATATATATATATTATATATATAATATTATATATATATATATATAATATATATATATATTAATATAAATATATATATATATATATATATTCTTATTATATAATAATATATATATATATATAGCTAATCTGAGAAGTATAAATCTAGTAGATACGGTTAAATATATCTTACAGGATCATCATAGTTATGCTACATTGAGACATATGAAAAGAATTGTTTATATTATATTTAAATCACAATACATTAATAGATTTTAAATTCACATTCCCACATTTTTGAAGTATTTATTCTATAATGTAGGTTATTGATTCTCCAAAGGGGCGATAACCTACCTTGATGGTATAACTGTGAATGACATTAAGATGGGGCTGTAAGAGACATAGAAAATAAAAAGTATATTATAGTATTAAATATTTATAATAAGTTCATATATATTTCTTTATATCTATATTATATAATATATATATATATAATATAATTATATATAATATAATATGTAAGAGAAATATACCAAATATACTATTCAAGATGCAAATTAATAATTTCAATAATATATATTATATATATTTATATAATATATATAATATATATATATATATAATTATATATATTTATATATAAGGGGTTGAATATATGCCATCGTGACATTCTTTAAGTTTTGTAAAAGAAATTGTTACAGAGAGAGGAGCTTGGACGGGCGAGAGAGCCGCTCAAAAAATATTGATTGGTATATCTCAAAAGGGGTCGGCGGAGAAATCCACGAATAGGTTTGAGAGTCTATGTTCTAATGCCTATCATTTTAAAATATAAAATAAAGCTGTGGTTTTAGAGATAAGTTTTTAAAGCGTTTTTTTTTTTTCTTTAATATAAGTTCTACACTTACGCATCAGAGGAAACCTGGAATCTTCTAATGAACTTTCCTTTAGCTATAAAGAAATTTAAAAAAATAATTTCAATATAAATCTCAATATTATTATTACTATATCTATTATCTTATTTAAAATAATTAATATCATTTTGTAATTAATTATTAATAAAGTATATATAAAATATATTATATATCTCATAATTCAGTAAACAATACACGCATTCTGAGACATAACTAAAATTTTTCAGTACATAACTTGAGTTATAAGTCTCATATATTTTTAGTAACAATATTTAAATATAGAGAAGAGAACCGAAAGTAGTTTCATGATATTTATATAACGTAATTTATATGACAGGAGAGGAACTAGTCCGGTTTATCGTAATATATATATATAAGCTGGTGTAACATAACATTATCTCTTTGTAGTATAAAACTATGATTGAGCTTGTGAATTTTTTATACTTATCTTAATGATCAGATATATGACACGAGACATATATCTTAAATTGATAATTAATCACATTTATTATTTATAGACTATTTCATTTATGACTTTTGGAGTTGTATCTACTTTAATTTTTGAGATTTGTCATGATAAAATAAATCTTTATTAATATAAAACTTTTAATATCAATTTAGGAGTCTTTTACAATTTATTCAATTGTCTAAAACGACTATAATGTTATTTAGGGTAGAATGAATATAATCTTCCTGGCATACCTCTGTCATATATAGTTTAAAATATTTATTCATTATTTTAGTTTATTAGCATATAAAGGTATAAGACTATCATATACATCTATATATATATTAAATAATCTATAATACAATCTATAAAATTATTACTTCTGAAATTAGCCATCTAATATATACACAATAAAAATCAAGTATAGTAGTCCCCTTGATATATATACAATAAAAACTAATTATATATTATAATATACATCTATATCAGTTCATATAACCAATATCAATGGAATAATATACATTAGTACTATACACTACATAGACATAATTTAAAGATGGGAAATTATATTTTTATAGATATGAATATCAGATTCCTATTTCTATATTATATTTAATAATTAAGCGCGTTTATGCGTTGATACTCAATTTTTAATCTATAACTTTTTATATCTAACTATATTACATTTTTTTAAATAAGTTGTTTAAGTATGTATATATATATATATAATATATATATTAAATTATATATTCATATTTCTATTTCTATCAAGATATATCTTCATATTATTAAATATATATTTTTTGTTTCTTATTTAATAATTTATTTAATAATAAAAGATATTAATTTTAAACTAAATATACTATATTATGAAAGTGATGATAGTGACATTATGAATCAGTATTTGAGGAAATAGCTATATACATACTAAGTAAATACGTAGCTAAGAGTGTCTAGATAAGTGGATAATCAAAAGCATATTATATAATGATACTTAGTAAGCCTATTAATCATATAAGCAGGAAACGCAACCCCTTTTGGAGTAGAATGAGTAGTCAAATAGTTTCCTACCCCTTTGGGTATATAGTTATATATTATTTTTTTTTTTTGTTATATTTCTTTTTAGTGTGATTTATTTTTTTTACCAGGTTATCACCAACGCTGTTTACAATTGTGAGGACGAATAGGCAGCCCGATTTCTCTAAGGAGATGAGAGTGGGTGTGGTGAAACTATAAATACACGAAAAAATTCTAGTATCTATACGCAAACAGTTATATCGGTCAGATGGACGACACAGACGGCGTGGGATTTAAAGTGAGGAACCTATATTGAATGTTAAGGAAAACCAGCAGAGATGGAAGTATATAACCATCGCACACAAACGATAGAGGTGGCAGGAAAGAAAAGAAGTCGACCTAAGGCAGCGGAACTGGTCTGGGGTATGTCCTTGGAGAAACACAAAACTCACATGGTGCCTACGACACAGCACCCTTGTAGCTCAGAGGGGGTCTTGAAGAGGGTGGCTCGCAGCACTGAAGTTGCCCAGTGCAAACGCACTTTGCGCTCACGCTATTCACACACAAGGGAAAGAGAAGCTAAAGCACTACAAACCTAGCTTACGACGGCCGCAAAAGCATGAGCGGTCAAGTGAACTAGAAAGAACAGAGTCGCAACGTTTATACTATACATAGTTTCTTTTTGCCTTGACTCGAGCATGCAGACTTTCATCAAGGAAGGTAGAGTACATACCCTGAGCCACGCCCCGAAGATAGGAGCAGTTTTACTTATACAAGGCGGGATGTAAGACACCATTGTATTAGCTGGGTAGAACGAGTGAGAGGAAGAGAGAAAAAAGTGCAGAATCCTAAAACAAGAATAACGCCACAGGTTTTCTTGGAGTCCTTCGCCTGAACGAAGACCGTAATGAGGTGAGCTGAAGATGTGTATTTTCCTAAACATGTCGTTCCTAATTGTCTTATGTTACAGGCCAGAATGGTTTATGATTCGGTCAGCAGGAAGAGAAAATGTAGCAACCGTCGAAAGAGATAGGAAAGTTAGAAAGTGTCTTCAGAGAGGGAGATTTGTTAGAAGTTGAGGTTTTTTAAGAATGAATTTCACAATGGTCGCGAGAAGGCAGCACGAAAACATTTCGAGTAACTCCAGAATCAGCGAGAGATAGTCATAATCGGAAGATTAAGACAGAGGCCAATTCTAGAAGAAGAAAGGAGGCAGAATTGAAATGAGTTGAAGAATGAAGGCCGAGTCCATCGGCATAGTGAAGTGATAGAGTTAGTGTGGCAGGTGAGAAGATCAATTATGAAAAGGTAGGAATAAGTAGGAGATAAGACAGAACCCTGAGGACACCACTCATATACAGACTAGAAAAACGGAATAGGAACAAAAGCTCGAGCACTGTCAAACAACAGCGCGATATTGAAAGCAGATGATGAAAGATAAAATATACATAAGTAAGATAAGAACACGACAGTGAGAACCAACAGCGGAATGCATGGAGAGCCAGTTGAACGAACGTGCCAATAATAACGGCCCGGTCAAATGCCTAATGCGATATAGTGCAGAGTCGCGACAACGCAAGTCTGTCGTGCACCACTCCACGTGGAGTGTACTCAAGGCTTGTGGGGATAATCATGGAAAATATAAGTTTAACGAAGGTAGGATACAAGTATAACTGTGCGCAACGAGCTCGACGCCGGAAAGTGCCGTACTGGCGAATCGGAAAGAAGTGAAGAGATTCCAAGATGATCTAGAAGTGAGAGTTGAGAAGATTTTCAAAGATCTTAGATAGAGCATACAAGTAAGAGCTATAGGGCGATAGTTGAAGATCAGAGCGGCTTCCCTTTTTTTCGGAATAGGTTGGACATGTGGCCAGCTTCCAACCTGAGGGAAAGTGTTAGTATTGAGACATAGGAATATAGTTAACGAAGGGGCGCGGGATAGCCGGAAGCACACTTCTCTCATAAATGTGGTTTCTATTAAGGAGACGAAGTATGTTGACATGTCCATCCGAGGCCAGCTCGACTTTGACTCTTCATATCACCGTTTCGTCAGATTCAGGAGCCCATGCGACAACCCGATGCGGACATGTCACATTATTCAGTGAAAGAGCATATGGCAATGAGTGAGACTCGCTTGAGAGGAGAGGATCGAGGATGAGTGATGAAAGACTCAGAATCGAGTCCTAGGGTGGACGTTAGATGGAAAATAGGGTCCGATAGAGTGACTTGGCGTCAGTTTGATGCAATTTAGCAACTAGTATACTATCAATTGCGGAATTAGAGGAGGAAAGACAGATTTAACAGAAGTTGTTAGAGATGTTTTTGTTGCAAGAGGCCAGAAAAGATTTTGTCGTCAGGCAGAGCGCAAGGCAGGAGCTCACACTGATATTGATAGAAAGGCGCTTTGGAGCGCGAGAGAGTCGAAAGAGTAAAGGCCCTCGCATATCGGATTTGTCTCAGCAGAAAGAAAATTAGCAAAGTGACTAGAAAAGAAGCGAGGAGTTTATCGCACTACCCGATACGCACATGATATCTAGCATGAATGAGCGCAGTAGAACGAAGCACGATCGCACCATGGATTATGAGGAGAAGAAAAAGATTAGTCGTATATGAAGAAATGACCTGTCTCATCACCCATCAACGATTATCAGCTCCCACCTTATCGGCAGAAAGTCGAAGCGTCACCAGAGACAAAGCAGTCAATTCCAATTATAGTTAGCTGTAGAAGCAGCCACTCAAGTAGCTCTGACATCGGCCCTCTCGATCGAAAGATGGCACAGACACATAAAACGAGTGGGCGCTCATGGATCGGCAGCTTGTCCGTGGAGAGAAGTATAAAATTAAGAGATATAAGGTTGTGGTCAGATTTACCGATGGGATGGAGAAGATAGGCTTCATTTCTTTAAAAGAAGGAGAGAAGGACTTTGCATTCTTCACAACATGCAGAAGAGGTGAGTGATGTCAAGACCTTGAGGTTACGGAGCCGGACGATCCCGGAATGTGTGTGGGGTTCTTTAATTAGGTGAATGATTTCCACATGAGTCGTATGAGGATAAGAACTGATATATACTCACGGTAACCGTGACGTATTATATTAAGGGTCAAGTATATATAGGAACATTCACACCGAAGGGTATGGTCACTTGCCCTAAGCGGAACGCGTAGCGTCTAGGTATCGATTGAACTATGAAGAGGGATATAGTATAGCACCGAGGAACTAAGACCTATTCACATATACGTCTCAGATATATATATCATATTATATATAAACGAGGGTCCGGAGTCAAGTAGGAGAAGTGATAAAATGCCCCTTGATATATACATATATATAGGGCTTTAAACTTAACGTATCCGCTTTTTACTAAAGATAATATCTAGGTAGTACGATATAATATCTATAGGAATAAATCCTATCACTACTCAGATGAGTGCTTAATATATATATATCACTCAGTAGTAGGGATACTATATTAAATGGTCTAGTAAAGATAACGGAAGAGGGCGGGGTAAGTGGTTTATAAATCTGTCAAGGGTTAGTAGAATGGTTCCTAATAAACGAGGCAGCTATAGAGTCACTCTAATATTTACACTATCACTGTATATATATTTTAATATATATATATCACTAGTATATATATTAATATATATATATATTTAATATATATATAATATATATATAGTACTAATAGGACTATAGATTATTTGAAATAATCCAGATATATATATACTATATATATATATATATATATATATATATATAATATATTATAATATAAATATTATATAATTATATATAATATATAATTTATATATCTTATATAATTATATATATATAATATATATATATTATATATATATATATATATTATATAATATATATATATAATATATTATAATATATTATTTAATATATATAAATATATATATATATCTATAAATTATATAATTATCGATAATCGAGAATCAGTAACTAAAGTGATAGTTGTAACGGGTGTCATAGAGAGTTATCACGTACTGGAAGCTCTTATACACTATCAAATACTGGAATTAACAGGTAAGTGACTTATAGAACGCTAACCCTACCGTCTCGTACTATCCGCAGTGACAGTACTTAGTGCGAAGATTTTAGGCATGTTAGACGAGAATCTACTAGGCTTATCTCGCACGCACCCACAACACACACATACACACATAGTAGAATTTTTCTGGGGCATCCAGCGGGATTATTGTCCGACTGGCGCAGGTCGTGTTGGCTGGCACACACACATCCCAGCGCCACACGACGCATGCACAACACACACATGCACACATACCAAGCACCACACGCATATCCACACACACACACGAGATAAGCCTTTTGGCGTCAGATGGAGGAGTATTCCGTAACCTTCACTCCTTTATGGGGGGACTCGTGTTTTGGTCCCTGAGATGCGCCATTCTTCGGAACGTATTGGTACTCTCGTTCAGTGAAGTGATGGACGGGATTATTGGGCTATGGCTGGAAATAAGGAGGGGTATTGAGTATCATGACCATTTGGCACACACATATCATAGCAAGATAACGGGTGACAAAGGAATTTCGTCGAGGTTTGGCAATGGCCGGATAGCTGCAGAGAACTCCGACAACACACACAGCACAGAAGAAGGGCGGAGCAATGGAGGGACAGGGAACGCGCTGAAGCTGTCCAGACGGCACTTAGGCAGCAGAACAGCAACACTACACACAACACGACCACGGCACATACACACACACACATGCAGCAACGTAATTGCTCTGCAGCACTCTTTACACTTGCGAAACAAGCACACACACATTCATGGGTTCGGCATGTTGTCCAGCAGGATCGCTGTTTTCCCCAGGTGTCAACCATTCGGAGGGGGATGTTGAAAACGAACCGGTTGAAACACAAAAACGCACAACAGCAGTGACATATAAGTCGGCTCGATCATCAAAAAACATAAGCGTATACTCTTCTATATACACAGTGATCATCGGTAAGAGGTATGAGTAGGATACTAGACCTTGAGCACGGAGGATGAGTAAGTACTATATATATATATATATATACTATATATTAATATATATATATATATATTTATATATCATATATATATTATATATTTATAATATATATATACTATATAAAGGTCTTATCGCCTCTGAAATGATACTGTTCCTGCATTTAGAGACGATCCTGTTCCACCTTTCCTTTTTTGCGTAGAGTTGAAGCCTAAGGTTGAGAGGATATATAACTGTACGCATACTCAGTAGACATCGCCCGTAGAGCTTCTGAATCTCTGCGACTGGCGTGTCCGCCTTTGCGAGCTGGCACTTATTAATCCTACTTAATTACTAGTAAGGGGGTCGATTAACAGTACGTAGCAGCTATGCTACGCGAGAATTGACCTCACTTTTACGAGCATTCCATAAAGCCGGTTACATTAAGAGCTTGTATTCACCGTGAGTAAGATCGCAGTAGAGGTGCCTTGCTCCGTCGATCTGAAAACTTGGTGTGAATAATCGACGACGCAAGCGATCACTCGTAATGCTACCTCAAGTGACGGATTCAGATGATGATTCCGGCACGAAGATCTCTTCTTTCCATCACGGAGCAATCTTGATATGTCTGCACGCATGGCTCATATCTTTCTCTATTTATAGGCGTTATCTCGGCACTCATGAGCGCTGGCACCGCAACACGTGACGGCGAATTTTGCGAGTGGAGATGTCAAGTGTAGGAGAGGTGAGGAACTGCTACTTTCACATTTATTTTAAATTCTTTTTATGTTTTCTTTAAACAGCTTGTTATTATTTATATAAGTGAGATGTAGTTTTGCTGAGAGCTGAATTCAGTCGTTTGAGAGAAAAGTGCATTGCCATCAACTGATTACTATCCTGCTCTCTCCGACGGGTTGACGATGCTGTTGGTGCGATAGAACATAGTGGCTGGAGTTGAGTGTATCGCTGGGGAAGGCAACTCAGAACATAAAGCCGAACATTTCCGGTAAAGTGGTCTTCCCTCCCACAGATCGAAGGGTGCTACATGAGAGTACAGCTGGGGCATAGATGAGACTGTCGCATATGAGCGTTCTCACGATTGGCCACAACGTGGCCCAGAATATCACTCGCGCCAGTCACTATATGTACAGAGACTCTAATGCTCTTGCGAACCATTGGTGCAAATCGTAAAGCTCGCGTCGGTCCAAAACAAGAGCCTTTTGCAAGACAAGTCCGGTTGAGGTTTAATTATGTGGGGGAATGTGGAACCCATATCTTATTGATTGCTCCCATCTGACAAGTTGTGAATATCTCGTGGGAAGTATGTATGATGTCGTTATTTTCCTACTTTACGGTCGCATAACACCTTCTAAAGGAGGCGAATAGATATTTATCCATTCATATAAGTTAGAATCTGCCCGCCTGTGGCAACATACGAGACTAAAGGAGTTCTCCTTGATGATAGGCTGGTCCAGACGAAGTGAATATTCTGTGGTTACAGTAAGCAATAGCATTGGTTTGAGGTAGAATTCTTAACAACTATATAGCGGGTCATAAAAGAATCGAAATTTTAGGTGGATTGGTCTGTTATGAAATTCTGTATGTTATCTGACGCTCTGACTGAATAAGGTTCATCTGTCAGGAAGCTGCGCAATAGCGGTTCAATGTTGGTGGCTCAGTTGACATTTGACAAAATGATTGAGCTTGACAGAGAGGGCAAGAATCTGGGTCATCCCATGGTGCTGTTTTTTCATGCCGCGAGTGTGGCCGCTAGCTTTCACTAGGTTGGGAGGGTAGTTACCGTGGTGGCGCATGCCTAGGTCGGGATACATAACTAACTGCAGATATACTTATATAAATATCCACTATCTAGAAGATTATAAACGTGTATTTATTTTAACTGTATTAGTGTACAATTGGGCATGTGATATAATGAGCGGAAGTGTTAATAGATATATTTACTATTGGTGAGTATTTATATATAGCGAAATGACAATGTTATGTCTGATTATATATGATTGATAGTGTATATAGGTTCTTATTTGATATTTAATAGAAGATTAATATATATATAATATATATTATTTTGAGTACCTAATATATATATATATATATATGGGATTATTATTATATATATTATATATATATCGTTATGCCTATTATACAGCGACTATCAAGTGACGCGCAATAGTAATCGTTGCAGTGTACCTACTCTATATATATATATATATAGACGGTACAGTGTTAGAGGAGGGAGATAAACGTTCATTGTATGGTATAGGTCGCATACTTTAATCAAGTGATACTGGTGTAGAGTGAGTCTTTAGCAAGGTCACAAATCTATCTATATATACGGGGGCTTCGCAATAAGTGAGTATATAGAAACGCCGAGATGAGTAAAGGTAGTATTTAACTTAACTAACTAGGAGAAGTATGTAGTACTAGATTGTCTAATATATACTATCACCTGATAATAAAGGGGATTAGTAATAATTATATATATAGTAGAAATTATATATATATATAGTAACTATATATATAAACGTATATATATATATATATTATTATAAAATATATATATATATATATATTTATTATATAGGTGAACATATATAATAGGGAATATATAGTGTGGAAAGAGAGTTAGTGTAATTTGATATAACTCACTACTAATAGGATTATTTACTGAAAACTTCTGTATCTTTGCCGAGGTGTGATATTACTACGGGTGATATCTACTACTCAAATCAATTGTATGAATGCAGAATTGGTATGGGTGTCTGTAATTTGGGTCAGTGTATTACTGATATATATATATATATATATATATGTGTTGTCAGTTATATATATTCAAATACTCAAGTACTGAGTATGTGAGTTCAATATATTATATTATACTATGAATAGGGGCTAAAGAAGGAACTTATAATATATAATATATAGTTATAGTACTATATATGAGGAACCAGAGTTGAACTACGATACGTGAGTATTGGCATGATCGAGGGATATATTTGAACCATATTACGGGAAAAGGAGGGTATAGAACAGTTGTTGAGTACAGAGGGAATTAAGGGGCTCTTTTAAGTTGTAGTGTAGAACCAACTTTTATATATATATAACCCGTATTAGGCTTTTTGTACGTTGCGGGGATATAACGGTTATAATCTTTATTGTAGTAAGAGTTCAGTAAGCAAATGTACGAGCGTGAGAATTTAGTAGAGTAGAGTGTAAAATTCCCAGGTAACTAGGAATTTATATCTACTACACGGGATATATACGGGAACTACCATATTTATATAGGTGTGTAGGTTTATACTATTTATTACCCTATAGTCTCTATGCATAAATTAATATATATAAGTGACGCTAATATATATTATAAAGTTATTTTTTTGCTTTATATATTTATATATATAATACTACATGATGGCCGGTTTTTTGTTATATCCGAATGAATTATGCGTTATATAGTAATAGTATTCTTAAGTATATATAGGCGATTTAGAAGGTATTTATTCAGTATATATATATTTATATGGCAGTATCACAGTAGTTTTCGGACACCATATATTAAGTTATACCGAATTGTATGTCAGTGGGTAGAGTCTAGTGATATATATACTAGTACATTCATGCTCTTTCTGAACGTTTGTTACATTGATTTTTAAGGAATTAGTAGTATGATTGATTAGAAAATTATATATAAGGGTATACTCTATGATATATATTCACTAATACTTAGTAGGTGCTCCATATATGCCAGACACTATTCACCACGCAAGGGCCAGACGCTAGTCACATTCCGGGAATCTGTGTCGGCGTTTTTCGAGCTCCTGATTGGGAGAGGGATAGAATCGGGAAGCCCGAAGTTTTCGGGAGCCAGGGATTGAAGTCCTGATGAATAAAGTCATGCCGTGGGGGCTACGCGGAGTTGGAAGGAGTGGCGGGAGTCGGTCGGGGGGAGCATTTGGAGCCAGAGATTGACAGTCCATGCGGATAAACGGGAATCGTGACATCAGGTCGCGGAAATTCTGGAGTCAACGCAATCGGAGTCGGGGGAACCGAAAGTTGTGCGTAATCGGAATCCGGCGGAATCGGATTCATCGCACACACGTCTCACCACTATCAGTTGGTGACTTTGTCAATGCAGCGGGAGCATGTGATAGCAAGTGAGTAAGATCTCATATTGACGGAGGAAGATCCGTGGAAAAGAAAAATTCGTGCGGGGCTTTACGAGTATCGTTTCGATGATCGTGTCGGATACGGATAGATCATCGAAATGATTGAGAGAGTATTTTTTAGGGACGTCAGTTTTCTGAAGTTAAGGAGTAGACACCCGATATGGAAAAAAACCTGAGTTAGGTGTCGTATAATTGCACACAGAGGAGTATCAATGGTGTTTGACAATCAGAAGTGATCTACTAGTTTGCTTGAAGAGTGTATACGTCGATGTCGTAGGCTACATATGCTTGTTAAGGGCTTACGCAAATGGACATCAAATGAAATGTTTCGAAGCATGTGGTTTTCATATGTAAATAAAACTGGACTTCTGAAAAATCGTAACCAAGCCTCGAACTCTGAAAGGAATTATATCTATCGCAATAATAAATTTTAATCAGATATGTATCGGGTCTGCTGCAATTTGAAGAGATCGCTATCAGCTGCAGTCTGAAACAGTAAATTTACTGCGATAATAGTAATATATTCATCAGATAGGCTAAGGTGAATTATATTAGTTAAATAATGGACTAGTCTTTATTGGTATGGTTTTTGGTTTAGTTTAATACATTTGTATAGTATGATATATATATTATACTCTGAATTTTATTCTTATAGGATTTATACCGATGATTATTTACTTCGCGTGATCATTCATAATACTGGTATATTATTAATATATATATATAATACTACTATTATTTAGCTGTATTATATAGCTTTTTATATGTTATGTTCATTTATTATCGCGAAGTTAGCGTTTATAATATTGTTTATATATTATGTTTTTGCGTTTTGTGATGTAGTGCTATTACATAATGATTTTTATCCTATACTATACAAGCTCTCACTATCCTCATATACTATTAGAGGTTAGGTTGCTTATATTAATTTCTTAAATGATTTTATAGATATATATATGTGTATTTGTATTCTCCCTATGAGCTAGTATGATATGGGCGTATTCAGCCTAGATTATATGTGGCCAAATGTAACATAATGCTTGCTGATGCTTTTTATATGTGTGTGGTCATGACAGTGCTGTTAGTATACTTTTTTTATTGCCTTAGGTCCCCGTATTGGTAATATGTTTTTTTTTTTTTGTCTTCCCCCGTGAGTGCTTGTTATGGCTTGCGTTTTCCTGTGTACCTTGATTGTTGCTGGACCTAAGTCAATAGGTTCCCGTTTTTTCTTTTTTTCCTTGTTATCGTTTTTTTTTTTGAGTGGCCAAGTTACTAAGGTTTCATGTTTTTATTAAAGTCCAGTGTTAACCTTGTAGTGTCTTTTCAGAGATGTCCTCCGTCATTGGTGAAGCGAAGTCTGCAGCCGGAATTGGAGAAAACAGCTGAGCCAACCTTTTCTTGAGCGCCCTTATATACACCAGGTAGGTGGTCAGTACAATAAAATATCCCCGGTTCGGAGTGAGGGCGTACGATCGAAGCTATTACAGGAAGTCACCTACCTATATATATCGCGCCTGACGTATGTAAGGATTTAAATATAAGTTAAAATTAAATGATGGTAATTAGTATAAAGCTAGCATGAGCTAATATTTTGGACTTATTGATGACTATTCTTGGGATACGTCATTAGTATATATATAACCAACATAATATATGAGTACCATTGGAAGATAAACTCATTACGAAGTTTCTGACATCGAGCCGCAGTATGTTCAAGTAATAAAATGACGTCATGATGAAGCGAATTGTATCAGAGAAATTTGAGTGTATATTATTTATTTAGTATTATAAAATATATGTTAAAAAAAATTAAATGTTTTTATATATTTAATATTATAGAAATAAAGAGAGAACAAAATTTCCTATCCATAAAGAAAATATATAAGAAAAAGCATTTTATATATAGCAAGAAATATATAAAAAAAAATAAGGTATATAGTTTTGGCAAGGAAATTAAGCTTTTTTTTTTATAATTATATTTATTTATTGTCATAATTGTTGTTATTAACTTATAATTATAGCGGTTAGTTGCCTTATATATGTATGATTATATGTGATATTAGGTAAGAGTCCATACAAGAAATGCATTCGCAATGGGTATACGGGAGGTAACGCATTTAGAGTATATGAAAAGGGCAAAATATATGTAAGTGACCGTATAGTGATCAGGTTATTAGTATTAATATATAGTTTTAGTATAGAGCAGATAGGTTAAGTAGTAAGATACTATATATATCTATTGGGAGTAGTTAGTAGTCAATTAGTAGTTGAAATTGAGGGTATCTTCTTATGATTAAATTTAATTATTAAGTATTTTATATTATATAGGTTACTTATTATTTATTATATATAATATCACTTTTTTCATATTGAGATTCCTATAGAGCGTCTATAGAGTATTTACACGCGCACGTATGTAAATTTAATTAGACATGAGCTTTCAATATAATAACGGTAATAAGTTGATTTTTCAATATTTGATGTAGTCCTTGAATCATAACATTGAAAGTATTTCTCTTCTCGTTCGTAATATGAGAATTCTATCTGTATAATCTGGTTATAAAAAGGGTACCGACTGTGCCTATGAGGGGTATTCACAATATTGAGTTCAATTATAATCATTATAACGTACGTATGTTGATGATCAGAGGTAGGAGTCAATATTGACAGCTTTGATAAGACAACACTATCTTGCTGAGAAATACTAAGGAGTTGTCACATGAGTCATGCTTCGATAGGTCGATTCTGTTTACTTTATTCACAGACAGAGAGAGTTGTTTATATTGAAGAAGGGGCCACACCTGAAGGGAAGACACAGACTAACTCTTTTGAATCAAGAGTTCATGCAAAAGAATTGATTTGTCGCAAGAAATATACCCCTCTATGAGAGGTAATAAGGAACATTACAGTAAATTAAATAACGCTGAAACAAGTCGGAACACGTGTTTTCACCATAGCGCTGTATGTAGTGACACATCACAAGTTTGTTAGATAATTGGGCTATAAGTGTTTGTCTGTTGGCACGTCAGCGACACCACATCTTACCACACCCAGCGCCCACACACACAACACACACACACCAGCACATACAGCCACACACATATAGCAGCAAACACACACTGTTCTTTGTATTTCCATTACGAACAAGCCAATCCAATAGATAGAAGTATATTTCTTTGAGAGGGTAAAGACCTATTGAATGAGAAAATATATTCTGCGGATCTCTTATGATTCTCATAGTGAAAGTACATGGAAACAAGTGGTGTAAGTTTACTTTCGATCTGAATTTAGAGGCAAAAGATTTCCGCTATGAAGCGCGTAAGTAAATAAAAAGAGAAAGCACCTCCACACATAAAACTAGAAAAACATACGTGTTATTAGTCTCTTCATGAAGAGGATTCAAGTTTTGTTTGAGAGAGAGTCCTACGTGAAAATGATCATATCTCACTAATATGAAGATCATTAGGGGAGGGCGAGAGAAGTACGCAACGATATATTCGCATATCATGTCTGCATTTCGCACCCTAGACGTTTTCCACATGTAAAATAAGAAACTTAACTCTATCTGAAAAATGTAACTAAGTCAAAACCTGAAAGGGAATTCATACTGAGCGCCCTCGCAAAGATATAAACTTTTAATCAGGATATGGCTATAAGCTGTTGTGATACGCCCAAATTAATATTAAATCGAGTTAATGCGAAGGCAAGCTGAAAAAAGAATAGTTTAGAGAATATGAATTACGCCTCATAGCGATATGGAACGAATAATTATTCATGTCACGGTTGATAATTATATATACCTTATATATATATATAGTATATTTAATGACTCATTATATTATATCAGTATGATTGGATGCGCTCTTGTTCAGGTCATTATAATATATATATTATTATAAATACTATATTACTTACCCACATACGTAGAGCATCAGAGATTGGAAGATCGTAGTAGAACTTACACTTATTTCGATTTAACTTCTGACACAAATACTGCCAAGATTAATAATTATATTTCAGAAACATGCATATAACGTAGCAAACTAAATATCCTGCAGTATAGAGGTTTCGTTAGGCACCAAGCGGAGGACGCTTTGGGTGGGCATTACTTATGTTATCTCTGGAAGGATCATCTTAGTATTCTAACAATGATATTGTGTTTAAGTGTTATATAATGATATTCCTTCAAGTAACCAAATCTGGCTGCTCTTTAATCTGTGAAATTGTATAGATACGGTACGGTGTTTCAGATATCTGACAATTATATGCTTCCTTAAATTTATGTCTTCGTTATAATCATATTACCCTATCCTTATTCAGTCCATTATATTATTATTTATTATCTTTAGTAATATATATATATTAATACTATATATATGATATATATATATTATATATACTACTCTATATTATATATATATTATTTATATATATATAATATATTTATATATATATATAATATTATATTATAATATATAGTAATATATTATATATATAATAATATATATAGTATATATATTATATATTATAATATATATATATATATACATATATATATATATATGTATTAATATTATATATATATATAAAATTATAATATACTTCAACTACTTATTATATATCAATTTAATAAGATTCATGATGAGAAAAATTAAAATTCTGTTAACGAAAAAGGCCCTTGTCAATCAAGGACAACAAATTTCAACTGATCACGTTCTATAATTATATATATATATATATATATATTATTATATAATATTAGTCAGTAGTAATACTTATCATTATGTATAGCTACGTATTGTAATAACTAAACTATGGCATATATTTCCACCTAGCCTTATAGTGAAAATCACTAACTAAAAGACGATTGCTCTATACTCGTGAGCGAGAAGAGATGGGCATAAGCCGGCCTATATATGAGGTAGTGAATTCATACATCATGAGTTTCAGTGGCTACCTAGGATTCCATGATGAACGTTTAGGGTCAAGGGAACATCTAAATCACCTATAGATATACTATATAAAGGTGGCCCTTGCCAGAAGTGATGAACTGGCGCGCGTGTCGCATGCAGTTGGAAGAATCATGAACGCTTGTAAATTAGCCATTTCACGTACGTATACATTAGCATAACCCGGAGAAACACGCACGCTGTACAACGCATACAACCACGTCACACACATATCACACCATCACAATCACCACACACAGCACATGTCCACGGCACACACGCCACAGCATTACAACACACGCGTATACAGAGAACCACGAACAGACGCACTACAACCGCAGCACATCCAACACGCACAGCACACACATCCCAGATCACATCCATCACAGACGCAAACTACACACACGAACACACAGGCACACACATGGCCTCAAGAGCAACAAAATCCACCGAGTGCTTCACTCGTGTACACACGTGGAGGATTCTCAATCGGTGCGGACGCAGAGACACATACACAACACACACGTGTATAAGATGGGCGTGGGAAGGGTATAACTTGACTCCGAATACATAGTGGAGAGGTTGAGTATGCTACAAACAGTGCCACTGGTGTACAAGGCTCACTAGCCACTCTCTCTGCTCTCGCTCTCGGATCTCTCTCAACGCAATCATTCAACTTCCGATATCATACCGTCTGTCTCTCGAACATCTCTCGTACTGTCATGTCTTCTCTAGTGATAGTCTGTCAAACGGTCTGGTCCCGATGCAGTATTCTCCACGTTTGGATCGTCTCCGTCTCTTCACTCTCTCGCAATCTATCCTGCAATCTTTACACAGGCTCACGCTTAGAACCCCTCCTCCCGAACGCTCGCTAATCTTCTCTCTTCTCTCTCTGACGCGACGCAAATCCTGTTTGCGGTAATGATATCTGATTGTTCAAGGATGTCCGCCCACAAATAATCTTTATAAATTCGAATACTATCTCTGGAAGCTAACTTTACATATATAGAAATTTGGATTAGTTTAATAATGATGAGAATTTTCTGTATTATTTCTAGATAAGCGAAACTTAGGAAATCAGTAGCCCAAAATAACTAAATAGTAATCGAAGTACTGAGTGAAACAAGTGAGTTTTAGAGGAAAATATTTCTTATCCCTACCTAATATAATACAAATTTTTTAGCTACTATTTAAATATTCAACTGACCGTATATATACTATTAATATATACTCTCAACTATATAAAATACATCGGTTACAATTATTATCATGCAGATAATAATAAATATTTTATATATATAGCAATATGAAGTACTTATTGAGCAGGTTTTTTTTCTTTTCATTACCACATTAGTTGATACTGATGAGAACATAAAGGAGTTTCACCATTATTATGGAGTAATGGGTATAATGGACATTCAACTCCTTCACGAATAAGTGACTTACTCTCTATAAATGGAGTGTATTCTTTCAGATGTCTAGTAGATTTTTTTTTTTGCAGCAGAGATGATGCTTTAACACATAATCTATTATACTATATATATATCTATATATATATATATATATATATATATATTATTATTATATGTATATGATATTATATTTAATTATTATATATATTATATATATATTTACTTATATATAGATATATATATGTATATTAATAATTATATATATATATATATATAACCTTCATACAGTAAAAGTTTAGAGATCTAGGCAGTATTCGCAATGATAAGATATTTATCTAAGTGCATGATCCAGATATCTAAATTTAATAAGTACTCAGATATATATATGGACTATTATGACTATAAATTTTATCATAATCGATACTGTATCTAATTATTATTCCTTTAAACCTAACTTACTACTTAGGTTGAAAAATTAGGTACTAGATGTATATTTACATTGCAATATATATATATATAAATTAATATATATATATATATATATAATATATCTATATATATATATATAATATTTATAATTTTATAAAATACCTAATTATATGTAAATCTTGAAAATATTATATACGATGCTATTGTGAGTTTAATATCGAGTATACTAATCCGTAACCTTATGATATATAATTAATATTATTATTATACCTATATTTATTATAATATATATTATATATTTATGGTAGATACTAGTATAACTGTGAACTATACCTAGTATATATATAGTAGAGGTTACATAACCTATATATAATCACTAAATCACTATCAATAATAATTCAAATAATTATCCATTATTGTATATACCATATAATGATTTGTGTATCAGCAGTTAAGCTTTATTTTTAGCTGAGCATTGGATAAAGCATTAAAAACTTTAGAAAGATGTGTATAGTGTGCACGTAAGAGGCTACTGTGTATATGGTGGTTAGAATAATAGTACAAAAAATGGAAAAGTTATGATAAACATAGTTTTCGTACCACTTGTATCGCAACTATAAAGTATACCAAAAGCCCCTATAACCAGATATGTTGTAGGTATAATCAATATAATTTAAATGAAATTATGAAAATGTATGAATAAGCGTAATAACATAATATGCAGATCACTCACTTACAATATCCTATATATCAACCGATATGTTAATACTAGTACTTGTTTTTATTTATCACGTAATCTATATACCTTATATTATCCTATAGCAATAACTTTACTAAATGTTGTATATATAACTCACTCAAACATGATAATATTATTATGTGTATTAATATTAATGCGTACTTTATCTAGTAGAGTTTATCTAAGTATTCTTTTCAATAAAAACTAACTATGATTTCGAAGATGTTTGCTATGATGATAAATATATCTTGAGAGAGTTTTATAAGACAAAATGAGATAGTTAAATTGTACACGCTCACTAACCCTCTCTTACGATACATTTTGAGAGAGAACATATAATCATCAATTAAATAACTATTTAAGATAGAAGAGTGAATATTTGTTGATGCTATTAGCAACTTTTCTTATTTTATATAATTTCTAATATTGTCAAACCAGGTATGTAAAAGATTTCGAAAGATTAAAGTTATACAACAATTAAACACAACTGTGGAGATGATTTATAAAGTCTAATTTCATAGATTACTCCTCTTGCTTCTTGAAATCTCTATATAAGGCTTATATCATGGCCATTACCCCTCTTTATAATTATTAATTATTTGGGTCTATAAAAAGGTGTATTTAAAATAAACTTATATATGTTAAAAATTAATATAAATATTTCTTTATGCAGATTAAACAAATTATTTTTTAATTATTTTAATATAATTACATATATATATATATTATAGTATATATATTACCTATGGATCTTTAATATTTATATAAGGTAAATTTTGAAAATACTTTATATATATATATTATATCACATATATAATATATATATTTCAAAGTTTTTAAATAACTTAGAGGAAACCCAGCACACACACAGGAGTAACACGCACAGGGAGAAAAGCATGTCAAATTCCACGCAGCCACGCACACGAGCCGCAGAATTCCGGTACACCTCCCTGAAATATTCACACACAACACAGCATACACACACACTACACCAACATACACACACACATACCACTACACCTCTCAATAATCAGTCACAACACTCACACAGGACTGTCATAGTATATATATATATATTATATATTATATATATATAAATATATTATTATATATATATTATATATATATATATATACATATATATATATATATAGTAGGATGGCCAAAAAATAATCGATATCTCGAAATATCGATATTTTTGGCTCGATATAATCGATATTTTTGGGCGATATTTTTAGGGGCGATATATCGATATTTGTTCTAATTTATCTTTTATCGACAATCGATATTTCTTTTCAAAAAAAAATTTTTTTTTTTTAAAAGCCCTTTGCGGACTTAAACAAAAATAAAAATCTTTATCCCCTCTCCCGACAACCTCTGGATCTGGAAAGTGATGAACTCTCATCTTCCCGTCCCCCTCCATACTTATTTGTTCTCTTACGTTCGTCCCCAACGTCGTGTATAAAATAAACCGAAAAATTCGGGTTTAGATTTTTTTGTCTTTTTTCGGGCAACCAAAATAAACCGAAAAATTGGGGTTTTAGGTTTTCTGAGTATTCACTAATCACTATTCCATAGTGTAATAATATAAATGATCTATGACTGATTTCAGTTATTCAGTGATCAAGTGGACAATGCGACATATGTGCTAACTGCCAAATATTGTGCTTTCTTTAATTTTCTTTGGTTTAAAAAAATTTAAAGAATGTTTTTAGAAGAGTTTAATATAACGAGTAGAGATTGAATAAAAAGTAAAATAAACATTTATCTTTAAGTAGAGTCTGGGAAATATTTAAAAAAAAAATATCTAACTGCGCGAGGCATGTTTGTACATCTCTGTGGCAGAAAATGTTAGATCTCAGTAGCAATACAAACAAAAACCCTGAAGGCCCACATAAAAAAAAGACAAACATTCAGAAGTTTTAAATTTATAAAAAGCCGGACCGAGAAGCCGTAGCAAACGCCACAATCAACGGGAAAGGGACATATGATCCCCCAAAGATAAGTATTTTTTAACATTGTCTCGTTATAATGAGTTTTAATTTTTTTTTATTTACAAAATAGTAGGCCTATTTTGAAAAATGTTGACAATGACGAAATAAATTTGTAACCGTAACCGATACAAATACACTGATCTCCGGTGGGTTGTACCGTACTACCGTTGTAGCAATGTAGCGGCTTTTGCTCTTTGAGTTTTGACTTTATATATAACTATGAGCATATCTTATATCTTTAACTAGATATTAAATCTAAAATTATATATATATATTATATATAATTATATATAATTATATATATATTATTATATATATTAAATATATATATATGGACAAAGTTACTTTAACCGGCCACCACGGAACGGGATGATCGGAATAAATTTTTTTATCTATATATATATATATATATATATACTATATTAATAGTATATATATTATACAATTATATATATATATATAATATAATAATATATATATATATATATTATTAATTATAATTATATATAATATATATATATATATAGGTTAGGTATAAAACGTAATACTGTAAAATACCTCACAACCACCACACAACACTCATATCTTCAATACACAAATGCTCTCATATATATATATAAATTACTTTATATATATACAAAAAAAAAAAATTTTCCCCTGTTTTTAGTACATTATTGTATAAACATATTTCTGCCATTAGCTAGTGAAACTCTTGACGTGAATTATACTTTCCAGTATAAATCGTTATTATTATACTTATTTAATTTAAATAAATTACATAATCTTTTTTTATTTTTTAATTTTTGAGTTTATTTTTAATCTATATTTTATGTTCTATTTCATATAACTAGAAATTTTGCTGATACCTACTTGAATTATCCAAAATAATTACTGTATATTACCCTTATTAGTGTATATGTAATATGATCCGTGTATTATTTATTTTTAACTATTGAGTCGGGTCGGCAATATTATACCTATATATATCTTGGGAAGTTATATATTATAATATAATGTATATATATAATATATTGACTATATTAATTATACTATTATAAATGGATAGTTATTGGTATTGTTTTCCATATCAAATATTATATATATAAGCAACTTTAACATACACGTGTATACACTGTGAGAACGTTACATAAATACATATCAATAGAATATACACATTACATGTACCACATAAATAGTTATATAAGATTAATATTAATATATTATATATATATATATATATATAAATATAATATATCTATCAAATAATGATTTATTAATAATATTATGATACGAACTATCGATTAATATCGAATATTACGTATATATTTTTTCTGTCAGATAATTATTATAATCTAATGAAATAAGCGTGAGACATGATTAATTTTTTTTATTAATAATATTCTATATGATAAAGTATTTGAATATATTATATTCGTATAATTATATATTTTATAGATACAGTAGGATATAGCATCACCCCTCGCACAAACACACTCATCAACGCTACATAACAGCGACATACACTACATAATATACACTAATACAATCAAATATACACTAAAATAAAACACACATTATAATTATACTACACATATACACAATTAAATATATATATATATAATGATTAATATATATATATATAATATATCATATATAATATATTATATATATATATATTATATATAATTAATATATATATATATAATATATATTAATATCTATATTATTTCACGGAAGAATGAGTATCCGTGATTCTAGCAAGTATAAGTATCACGCTACTTTACTATCACATATGATAATTACCTTATCGAGTCGAAAGAGATTATATGTATAATATGTAATTACATATAGTAATCTGTATACTGAATAATGTCAAGAGGTAAATAAAATGTTTAGAGTATACTAGATGTATAATAGGAGAGAGGTGATGGGAATGTATTATAGAAAAGGTCAGCTAAAATGATTTGCTATATCTGCTTAGTGTGAAGCTTATATATATAAGAACATAAGATAAAAGGAACTATATATAGGTAGGAGAATAACGTACATTTTGGATGAGAATGAAAATGTGTTTTAGTGTTAGACTGTGGTAAAAGTATGAATTGAGAAGTAGATTTGCAATATATGAATTAGAGTGAGTTATTTGTAGGTTACGGTCATTAAAATATTCAGTGGCTGTTTAGGATGATATTTGAAGATAGATCAAATGCAATGATATAGCTCTATGCATTTCTAAGGGGACATAATTGCATATATCTTAATAGAAGATTAAATATCATAAGTATTTTATGTTTTTTATTGAAATAATAGTGCAGATCAATAATCTTTGCTAGGCATGTCTCATTTGATAGTCCATTCGAGCTATAACTAAACTTAGTGGTAATCCAGTTTTGTACATTAAACTTCTATAGAGTAATACAGATTTTTCTGTGTGTATCATTGAACAGACGAAATTTATTATTATTATTTATTTATCTGAAATAATTGACTTTATGTTTATTTTAGTATTATTGATGGTATTTTAGTTGAGTATTTAGAGTTTCAATGTATTATTTTCTATAAATTTATGTACTCTACAATTATATTCATGTTACTCTCATATTATTTAATTTATTCAAGGGATTTTTTTTTACAAAGTTTGATTAATTATATTATTATTATTTTATTTTAATTACCCTTCATTTCCAATCATTCTTGAATTTTATGATTGTTTTAATCCATGACAGGGAAAAAGCGACGGATTGTAAAAGTTGTATCAGGTGAGTTGAGAAGACAGATATATGATGTTTTGTTATTTGATTACTGTGCATGTAACTACCTATGTTTAGTTTGACTAGCGAATCACCGAGATAAGAGTTAGCTTCGTTTAAGGGGAGGATTTATTTAATCTAACGATTAATCGAAACTTTATTATGAAAAAAGGAATGCATTTTTATACATTGAACTCTCACAAAACAATTAGTGATGTTAAAAAAATTAATGTTATATAGGGCAAGAGCACAACTATTACACAAATTATTTTATACCTTATTTTCGTAATGGGGGTAGTCAAGCTCGATTTATTTTACATAACCTATGTACAAATAATAGCTTTCTATAAACCGCTACGCTAACAGACTATACAAAAACATTAATGTAATTTGGTGTAAAGCGCAAATTACGCATTGAAGCACAGCACCATTCACTCTCACAATGAGATAGGCTCGCACGCAGAGATTCTAATAGCAATACACAGGCATCGATTGAGGCCAAATACAGAAGATGGAAGAGAATTCCACAAATCGAACAAGCTATGAATTGTGGGCATTAATTAGAATAGTGTAAGGAAGACGACTGCACTACAAGCATAACACTAGCCTGGAAGTCTCATCTAAAATTGTCACTCATACCAATACTATTCGTTTCTATGGGCGCAGATACAAACTGGCGATTAACGCTACTTGTTGGTTGTCTTAACTAATACTGCTTTTAGGTATGTAAAAGATATGCAGTGTTTTTCAACTAAAGGTAGAGTTCTGTTAAACGCAGAGTGAGTATAGTTCCACTTGAGCACAGACTTGGCCGCTCTAAGCAGTAAAGCAGAAACGGCAGCGTAATATTATAAATTATACACTACTACACGCGGTATGCTAGAGAGATAAAGCAAAACATTCAAAACCTTTGCACAAGATACTGAGTATTGAGTGTTCAAAGTGAACTCTGGGTAAGTTTTAACACTGTTTTTATAAGGTGAACATAATTAAGTTAATAAGTGTTTCAATGAAAATTTTATTTACATAATATTTTGGGCTCACCAGTGATCTAAAAAATGATGTATAGCGTATACAGAAACTCCTAGTCAAAATGTATTTAACACTCTCTTATGTAAGCCTATGGCATAGTCGCAGATTCTATAAGACTTTCCGACTCCTGCGGGGGTCTTTGGCATGTAGATATTCTTTGACGGCGTGCCTCAGTCTTCAAAAACGGCGTTGAGCGAGGCAGAATCGGCCTTCATCCAGCGGACCGAACTTGGCGACGATTACGCCTAATACTCGCAGAGCAGTAACTCAACGACTCGAGAGACGAATGGTCTCGCGAGAGAAAACAAATTGTTAATAAGCAGAACGGGAGCACACTGAGAAAATATAGATGGCTCTGACGACACTAGA
Source organism: Trachelipus rathkii (assembly GCA_015478945.1). Taxonomy (NCBI): domain Eukaryota; kingdom Metazoa; phylum Arthropoda; class Malacostraca; order Isopoda; family Trachelipodidae; genus Trachelipus; species Trachelipus rathkii. Next base: position 26,570 of record JABUQX010039008.1, read on the forward strand.
CCGAATTGAAAAACACTAGGAGAAGATTAAACAAGCTTAGACGCTTTTATAAACCGACACACATGTTGACTATAGAAGAGCGAAAACCAACAAAGCACAGGGTTGATTGCTTAAAAAGAAGGCTGACCATGAAAAGAAATGAACCTGAATTAAAAAACAAACTAACATCATGAACTTGAAAAATAACTACTAGAATGTTCTCTGAAGAAAAAAGAGAGGGGGCTTTCCAACGCACTTGAGGCGAGTACCGTGCAATTGTGAGGTGGGGTGAATCTCCTATTACACATAAGAGAAATCAACTTCTTTCCATGTGTATCGAGAGTACGTGAGAATCTTGGGATGACAAAAGCGGAACACCGTTTAAGGCTAAAAAAAGACATAACAAGGATGCTTCACCTCAATTTGTCAACAGGCGAACCTACCGTAGAGTAAAAGAAAATGAACATATGAATACCGTACTGGAGGGAGAAACATAGTTAGAAGCGAGCTTATTGGTGTGGGACACGGGAGATATTTCGGTAGAGAGGAGTGAAGCGCGATATGTTTCGAGATAGAGATTGCCAAATCTACACAGTTACAGTTCTGGCTGTCCTTCGTATCTGCTCGTATAAACCTACTCAGCGAGAATAAAATCGGAAAGATACTTATAAGTATGAGCGAGAGCATTTACCAGAAGTAAGAAGTGGGAGTCAGAATTGTTATGAGTTTAAAGAATGGTAAGGGTGAGTTCATTACTGGTATATAATATATATATATTAAATATTAAATATAGTACGTAAGTGGAATTAGAGTTTAGAGTGTACAGCTTATTGAATGTATTCTTACGATAGGAGGTAAAACACCCTGAGGAACTACCATCTAATATTTGAAAAACGAGAAAAAGAGAAAGTTGTTACCCCTATATTCCATTACTGAAACATTAAAAAATATGAGTGCTGTCGAACAGAAAAATTAGTAATGATAAGTAAGTATAGTAATCAGCTAAAAGAGGTAAGGACAGTGTAAACTCTCAAAGAAGTAGAGGGAGCTTTGGAGAGTCAGTTGAACTAAATACGTGCCCATAATCTCGAGGTACATCAATTTATACTAATCGCACTTGGATTGTATCAAAGCGCTCATCACACTACATCACCAGTCTCCCCGTAGTTCCTAAGAGCCAAATCAAGAAATAGTGATAGGTATAAGTTTTTAGGAAGCATGCTATATATATATATAAATATGCGATCACAGATTAAAGACTTCGTGCAATAATACGAGAGCCGTACTGGCCGAATCGAGTAAGTTATGAGTATTCTACTATACAGATGATCTATATAAATATATAAATGTGAGTTGAGAATGGTTTCAAAGATCTTTAAGACTTAGAATACAGAGTGAGTATATATAAATACCTATGGTACTTAAAAGAATAGTAAATATTACAGTATATATTAATATATAGAGGCGGCTTATATCCTTATTTTCGGAACTAGGGTATGGATATTAGATGATGAGACTATTATTTATAATATTCACAACACTGAGGGAAGGGAAAGTGCTAGTTACTTATATATAATAATATATAATACGAGAGATAATATATTCATAACTCACAGTAAGAATATAACTATGTTATAGACCGACATATATATATACAGAGGGTACCGAATACAGGGAAGGCAGCTCAGCTGCAGCAGAATCTACAACAGTAGTATTACCTTCAGAGATGCAAAGGAAGGGAGAGATAAAGTAGCAATGATTTACAGAAGATTGCTAAGAGCATGATAACGATTTGTTCAGTAAGGTATAATAGTATACCAATGAGGGAGTTATTAGCGCTACTTATATCCTTTGAGGATAGTCGACAAGTATTATTCTCGTCGAAGAAGTATTCATATGCAACTAAATTTCTAAGCTTAGAATGAAAATTAGCGACAGTGGTAGGAGAAATTAATAGATGATGTTCTTTTATTATTTGATTCATACAGAGGTTCTTACAAAGAGCAACAAACTTACTAGTCCTCAGAAACTAAAAATAAGTAAGATGTTTGTTAAATACAAAGTATAAAATACATGCTATACTCTTACCACCTTTCATCAAGATTCTATTTCATGAATTTGTGCATTACTTGAAACAACTTTCCTTGCATTTTCATAGACGCTTTCTTTTTTTGTAACATTATGTAATTCCTAACTCATAAAGGTAAACTTCATTTCGCGCCAATTGGAATTTATTTGGATATTCGGGAGGTTTTATATGCGATAATTTTAGCATATAAACGACTACTACTTTTTATTAATACTTAACTGCTAAAGTTTAAAATACAAATTATTACAATGAAAGCACGAAAAATTAAGACAATTTTGAAAGCTTATCTAATTTAGCGCCCGGTAGCTCAGCGGTAGAGTACTCGCCAAATAAAGCGAGGGTCCAAGATTCGCAATGGCCGTTAATCGAGTACACCCCCTCCTAGATTAGGGCTCTACCCGTGAGCGGTGGTGCTTATCTGGTAAAAAAATTAATCTTATCATTCGATTAACATTTTCCCATAATCAAGCAATACATAGTTAAAAAAAATACAAATACTACTTTAGATGACTTCAATATTCAAAACTATTTTATACATATATAAACGTTTACCTTCCTGAAAAATATAATTAGCACTTGCATAATGTTGAAAGTACTCTATATATAGTTAATATATTATAGAATTATATATATATATATATATATATAAATTAATTAATATATATATGAGAGAGAGAAGAAGAGAAGAGAGAGAGTAGAGAGAGAGAGAGAAGAAGAGCCATAAGGTATATAGGAGTGGTATAATAAAAAATGTTTTGTTGTCGATTGTATTTGGTAATTTATTAAAACTTTTTATGACAAGTTTAATAATAATAATTTTTATTTTTTTTATAAGGAGCATTAATTATCCTAAGAAAATAGGGTCCATGGAGAATATTAATTCATCGAAATATTGTATGACAAACCAGTATTTTACAGAAAATCACCAAATTACTATAATATTAAATTGGGAATTACAGTCGATGTATAAAGCTTATTACCATATATATTATATGATATATATATAGAATATATATTATTATTATAATATATAATAAAAAAAAAAATCAAAAAATAAAAAAAACAAAAAAAAAACTCACGAAGTACGACAAGCTTACGATAAAAATACAAAATATTTTGTATTATATATTGTGAATCAGCAAGTATATAATAGCTTATTTATAAATGTTATCTCAGAGCATTTTCCATTCAAACGGCTTTCCCCATCGATATATATATATATATACGGCTCGTAATAGTCACCCCTAATGTAATTGAAGTTCAATAGTAGGAAATAGTTAATTATCCATTAAGGGGGGCTCGGTAGTACGATGGGGATGAGGGGGGGAACTTACAGTACCTCCACCGCGTTCTCACATCAAGAGTGACCGAAGAGACCCCGATCCTGTATAATGCGGTCTCATTAACCCTTGGGTAAATTATATCGATTAGTTTTTTAAATAATCATATAATACACGACTTTGAGCTAATATTAATTAGAAAGAGTTACACGCCAAAATAACATATTATGCAATTTAGTTTTATTGTGTAATGTAGTCGTACTTTTCGATTTTTTTTTTACATATACGGTATCGCTTTATACGCTGATCGCACAATATATGTTAAAGTTATTAGGTTTTTCTCACCTGTTAAGGGCATGCTTGATAAATGCGAGAAAGAAGTGATGTGTCTCGGAAAGACAGGAATCTGACATTCTGCCTTTTAAGTTATTTAACGATATGTAAATATGCGAGGTATCATTTAAGATTTTAATTACATAAAACGTATTTATACATCTTTCTTTTTATTTCGAACGAAAAATTAAAATCTAAAGTGAATACATTAATAACTAAGGTTTCGTGAATACTAAATTCACAATTTTTAATAAAAAAATTAAAAAAAAGGAAAGATCGAGTTCACACCCCGTAAGTAGCAATTTCTGGCTTCAACTTATTACTGGGCTTTTTAATACTTGGTTTTTGCAAACATTAATGAGATAAACTACTTCAGTGTTGCGGTCACTCCGCTCACAATGTACCATATATATTATATATATAATATATATTAATACCCTATTATATTATACTATACTATATAATATATATATATATAATTATATATTATATATACTTATATCTAATATATATATATATATATATATATGTATATATATATATATATATATACTTATATATATATTATTCATATATAGGCACTTATCCTATAGAAGGAAGTTACCTAAAGTGGCGTGATAATCGAAGTATAGCTATCAGCGCACTACATCGCTCAGATGCCATGTCCGTTCAATGTGACGTGTTATCTAAACCAAATAGAAAGATCCGAGAGTTTCCACAAGTTGGTTTTTTTTAATTATTATCATGTTAATTTTTTATAATGTTAATTTTTTATAATTTTTCTTTTTTATTCTTTTATTAAGGACGTATTTTGGTTGAATGGAATCTAGGGACAAATTAAAGAAAATTGAAATTTGTCTATCATCTTTATATACAATGAATTTACGAATATTTTTGATAGAAAATCCAGAATATCCTTCAAAATATATATATAAAATACTTTTTTAGCTCAAGTTTACAGTAACTCAAAATCAATCGAAAAAAAATCGTCCGAAAAAATGTTCATTTAAAACCTCCGGTTTAACTACATAGTTTAAAGGCATAAGTTCTCTATATAAATGATATATATTCATTATTATTATATATATATATATCATATATATATAATATATTATACTATATTATAGTCTTATATATATTATAATATATATATACACTCATCACTCCACCTCACTTATAAAACTAACGCGCCTACTTGTCCTTTAAAAGGAGAATTTAATCAGCCAAAGAGACCATGATATCGAAATTCACAGAACTCTTAGCTCGTGCAGCCCTCTCGACGTGGTCACGTGTTGCAAAACTCAATAGCACAGATAGCGAGAGTTACCACATGTTGCTTTTTTTTTATCAATATACACGTTAATGATTTAGTCATTTTAATTATTTTTAACTTTTTTTTTAAGGGGCTATCGAGCCGTACGGCGGGACAGAGGGGGGGAACAAGTCTCCCCCCGTCGTCCCTTGCTTGAGGCCGAGAGACCCTGACTCTTTCCATCTTTTGCGATTTAATCTGGGTATTCCTTTAGTTTTAAAAAAAAAACAAAAAGAACAACTGTTATTTTGGCAAACTGACCTCGCCACTATTTAGCCTTTGAAATGAATCGAAAAGAAAATTCACGTATTACATTGGTTCGTTCCCCTCGGATATAATAATCTGTTTATATTTTGCTTAGATTTAAAAAAACCAGGATCCTAATCATATAGTATATAGCGAGCTTAGATGGTATTATATATATTATATATACCCATCACTCTAATTATTTCTTATATATAATATATTATAGATATCTTTATAAATTTACTTAATAATTAAAATTTAATTTATACCATTGTTTAAATTTAATAGTATATATTATATATATATTTGTATATATTATTACTAATATATATATATATTATATAATTATATATATTAATATATATATCTAATATGATTAAGTATCATACTTCATATCATATACCCTCTATCTACTAATATATATAATTTAATATAGATTAGTATATATATATAATATATATATAATAATATATATATTAAAATATATATATTATATATATATATATATATATAAGAAATCTAAGTAGAGTTGGAATATGCGTTACGAATATATCGTTATAAATGTGAAAACTAAAAAATATTGCGATAAAATGAGGAATACGAAGCTCATCTATCTCGCCTTCTTAATCTCTCACTGCACATCAAATGATCTACAAAAAAAAAAAGTTTCAAGTGGGAAAAAATCCTTTTAGAAAAGACAAAAGGTCATTATACACACCTACAATCAACGCACCCACAACATATATATATAGTATATATAGTATAATATATATATATTATATATATATAGTCATTTATAAATAACTTATAAGTATTTATCTATTAATATTATAAACTATATATATAATATATAATATATATATACTGATTATATTAATATATTTATTATATATATATAAATATATATAATGTATATATATATATATTATATATATATATATAATATACTATAGTAGGACTGTACGATAGACAACACACACACCTACAATCACACACAAACATATATATATATATATTAGGAATGTACCGATAGTATCGGTATCGGTATCGGTATCGGTATCGGTATCGGCCATTTTCTTGGATGACAAAGTTGAAAATATTGTAATTAAAGTTTAACTGCAAGTGTGCTAAGTTATTAATTATATTTAAAAGTTTTAATAAGTTTATTCTATCCAAATAACAACTGGAATTTTATTGTACCTACGAGTGAAAGATGCTCCAAGATAACTACAACAGCGACCAGTGAAGCAGAGGAACAAGCAGCAGAAGAAAAAGAGATAACTACAAGCCCTCTACAACTACAAAGACCTGTAAGCCGGGCAGGAAGAAGAAGAAGAACTCCCGGCACCCTCTGCTCCAACCTACAAAGAGGATCTCCCTCTCAGGCTTACAAAGAAGTTGAGCTTTCCATCAGCCTACAAAGAGGCTCTCAAGCTTTGGCTTACAAAAAAGCCAAGCTATTTCGCCAGCAAACCCGAGGACTGCAGAATTGGTGACAACAACTCGTGAAGAGGAAGAGAAAAGAAATAACCCTCGAAGCACTCTTGCCACTTCATAATTAGTGACCCAAAAAGTCGAATACCTTCTCCAGCAGCAGATCCACAGAAGCAGAAGTCTCTCTCCTACGGTGACGCTAGTAGACCACCAGCTGAAGAATCAATATGAAGAACACTCACTACTGAGAGTAGAAAAAGATGCCTTCTGACGACGAAGAGACGGAACGACCCCCAGGAGAAGGAGTTGAGACCATAACCGGGATCAAGGTTAAACCTCCCGTTTTTTCCGAGACCTCCGTTCCAACTAGGTTCAGAGTCTTAGAGGCACAGTTTCACCTTGGCAAAATAACCTCGGAGAAGACGAAGCACTTCTACGCTCTCTCTCATCTCCCAACAGAGGTCGTGAATCGTATTTCCTCTGCAGAACTCGATGCTCAAGCGTGCACTCCCCTGAAGACAGCAGTAATTCCCATCTACGGAAGAGCAAAACTGAATTATTTAACAAAGTTATGTCTAAACAAGCTTAGAGTGGAAAACCTTCTATTCATCTGCGAGAAATGCTTCATTATGGTACCAAATTAAAAATTGAAGAAGACCTCATCCGAATGCAGCTTTTGAAGACTCTTCCAACCAACATTCGACCAAATATAGCTACGAAAACAGCACTTAGCCTTGAGAAAATTGGAGAGCTAGCTAACGATCTAGTTGTTTTGGAATCGTCCACTCCTGTTATGGCAGTGTCCACAGCAACGACTACACAACAGCTGCTTCAGGAGCACCACCACCAACATTAGCACCTTCAGCTACAGGAATACCTCCAGGACTTTTTCCATATTGTCAGAACCAAAGACCCTATTTCTGCAGAGCTCACATTTACTTCGCCTAGCAGGCAAGGGCATGCAGGCCATGGTGCAAGTGGCCGGATAAATCTAACGTTCAAATACAGCCCTCGTCTCGTCCCTCTTCTAGATCATCTTCTCCTGCCCCAACGGAAAACTAGAAGAGCGAGCTGATTGCTGCGCTATAATCAGTTCGTAACTAACTATGAACATCACAACATTAGGTGCAAATACTCTCTTCTTATTGGACACTGGCACCCCCGTCTCTAGCCTACCTTCTTCAATGATAACCAACATTTCCCTATGTGAAACTAAATTTAATTGTTCGCAGTCAATGGCTAGCCTATCAAGTGTCATGGCGAAATAGCGACATATATAACGATCAAAAAACTTCGTAGAGAATTTAATTGGACTTTCATCGTAGCTGATATCACGATGCCTATATTGGGTATGGATTTGCTACATCATTACAACTTATCATCAATTGTGAGAAGAAATCTCTGCAAGACACAAATACCTCTCTTATTGCACCTCTTTAAGTCTTTCTTACAAATCAACGCTAGCATTGAGGATTCTCACATCTCATCTTTGCTTCAGGAGTTTCCTTTGGTAACTTTACCTATTGCCAATACGAACATCAAATTTAATCCACAAGGATCTGTTCACTACATATATACTGGAGATTCTCCTCCAGTGTTTGCAAGACTTCGCCGTCTTCCCGAAGATAAACTAAAAGAAGCAAAAGCAGAATTCGACACTCTTTGGAAGAATGGAATCATCAGATCTTCCAAGTCGTCTTGGGCTTCTCCGCTCCATCAGGTGCCAAAGAAAACCCCTTGTGGTGATTACAGATCTTTGAATGCCATTAATAAAAGGGATGTATATCCACTTCCTCACTTACAACGAATACATGGATCCGCTATCTTCAGCAAAATAGACCTTAGGAGGGCATTCCATCAGTTTTCTATGCGACCGAAGGACATCAAAAAGACTGCCATTACCACTCCTTTCTGGCTGTTTGAATACATTTCTATGCCGTATAGTTTGAAAAATGCTGGCCCTACATTTCAACGCAAATTGGACTTCATTTTTCGACTTCTTCCATTTATTTACGTCTATTTAGAAGACTTGGTAATTTTTTAATAAACTCCTGAACAACTTGAAGAACACCTAAGGGCAGTTTTCAAGCTTCTTTAGGAAAATTCCTTCAAAAGCTCCTTAGAAAAATTTGAATTTTTAAAGTTATCTCTCAACTATTTGGGATATCACATTTCTTCAGATGGGCTTTCTCCTCCTTCAGAAAAGACGTCCGAAATTTCCAAGTACCCTCTTCCTCGAGATTCAGTAGCTTTTAGTAGATTCTTGGGAATGATGGGATACTACCACCGTTTCATTCCTTGTTTTGCAAAACTCGTCTTTCCTTTATCAGAAAAAGCAAAACAGCATCCAAAAGATAAGTCCTTTACGTGGACCAAAAAAGAAGAAGAATCTTTCATTGAAATCAAGAATCAATTACAAAATGCCACTACTCTTCCTTATTACTTGCCGAATGTTACCCATCTTCAACTTGTCACGGAGAGCTGCCAGCCCTCTATAGGAACAGCCCTTCATCAGATGGTTGATGGACAGCCAATACCTATAGATTTCTTCAGCAAAAAGCTATCAGAACAGCAAGGAAAATACTGAGCTTTCGACCGGAAACTTCAAGCATCCTACTATTCTGTTTTTCATTTTAAGCATATGTTATAAGGAAGGAATTTCGACTTGTGCACTGATCACAAACCTCTCGTCTCATCTTTCTACAGTAAAAACCAAGCAAAGAGTGATCGACAACAAAGTCATCTTCTGTTTTAACAGAATGTCTCTTCAATGACCTATCCTAGGAGTGCAGATAACATTGCCGCAGGTGCTTTTTCCCGGATATCCTCGGTAACAATAGATACCTTCGATTTAGCTGCCATTGCCTGTCTTCAATCAACTCATGAAGAAACTACCACTTTTCAGCAGAGTCTTCATTCTTATCCTCTTCAAGATAATCTTCAAGTATGGTGTGACACTTCATCAGCTTTTCTACGACCATTTTTTGCCAAAACTTTGTCGTGAAAAGATCTTCAACAATTTTTAATTTTCATCAAATGTCTCATCCTGGAGTGAAGGCTTCTCCACGTTTTATCGAGACTAGGTATTTCTGGATTAATATGGATCGTGACATCAGAATTTTGGTATCCTCTTGTCAGTAGTGCCAACTTTCAAAGATTCAACGTCATACTAAACCACCTATTGCTCCCATGGAAATCCCGTCACAACGTTTTGGAACTGTACATATCGACATCGTGGGACCATTCCCTCCATCCTCCTTGACCGATACTTTAGCTCCAGTCTTCAGATATCTACTCGCGTGCATTGACAGGAACAATAGGTGGACAGAAGCAATCCCTCTAGTGAATACGACTTCAAAATCTATCGCGTTTGCCTTCACGCAGTGAAAATCAAGATTTGGAATTCCTCTTTATGTAATTTCGGGTAAAGGCCCACAATTTGAAGGTGAAATTTTCACCGAGCTATCACACTTGATTGGATTTCACAGGCTCAGGACGAGCGCTGACCACCCTTCAGCATATGGCCAAATCAAAAGGAAAGGTTTATCGATCACTGAAGAGTTCTATCATGGCGCGAAAGCAAAACTGGTTACTATCTCTTCCAGTTATCATGCTAAGTCTTCGCTGCATTCCTGATAACTCCGGATTCTCTCATTTTTAAGCAGTAACCGGAGAAAAGTCACTTTGTCCTTTGGAACTTCTTCAGGCACCTAAAAATAGAGATTCTTGCAACGACTTCATAAGAAATTTATGGCTCACTTTGAACTGGATTTCCGACAGCTACCACCTCTTCATCCCTCCGGTGCTTCATTATACGTTTCTGCCAAACTCCAAACCTGTACTCATGTCTTTCTTCGTGTCGATCGCATTCGGAAGAGTTTGGAACACCTTATCCTGGCCCTTACAAGGTTCTTCAAAGGATGGATCGCTGCTATAACATACAATTTCCTGATGGACGGATGATTGTCATTTCGATTAGTCGTTTGAAGCCTGCCGTACTCCCCACGCATTCACAGATGGTTCCCTTACCGGCGGGTAATTCTCGTTTCTCAATCGTATGATGATTCGCCCAAACAAACGGTCACATAATCTACTGACTAGCAGGAGCCGGCTTTAGTGTCTCGACGTAATCCAGTTAGAAAGTGCGCTTTTATTAGTACATTTGTTAAAAAATTAACCATGCAAAAAAATGTGCGTTTTCGTTTTAAATTCAATAACAATAGTGTTTAAAAGTGATTATATTTAAATAATATTTCGTGATTTTAGGATAAAAATTTTAGTGTAAAATACGCTCCACTTCTAGGGGGGCAAAGTGTATATAGTAAACTATTGTTTTGATTTTAAAACTATTTAGTTGGCCTTGTTAAAAGAATTATAGAAAATGGTTTTATCTCACAAAAATATATATTACATATTTTACTTTTTAAAATTAAGTTTGTGTTCATAAATTGATATTAAATATAATATTTATTATTTATGTCAAATACAGAGTATCTTTTTATATAAAATTTTAAGTAAAATGTATTACGCTTTGTTTTAAAGAAGAAAAAAAAATTATGTAGAAAAGTTAATCCAACGAAAGGTTTTTTGTTTTAAATTACGTATTTTCATTATCGTAGAAGAAAGGCAAGTTGATTTTAAGCTGTTTTTTAATATTTGACATTTTGATATGCGCTAAATAATATAAAATAATGTGTATTATGATGTCTTATAGCATTTTTCACCATATTATATACTTTAATTATGAAAAATAGTTTGATTATTGATGATTATCTGTAGCTTGCGATTTGCGCGCGTTAAATATCCCACACTTTGTCTCCCATAATTAAGGGGGGATACATAAAATTAACAGTACTAAAAATAGCAGGTGTGTAAGAAATTTTATGACAAAGTTGAAAATATTGTAATTAAAGTTTAACTGCATGTGTGCGAAGTTGTTAAATATATTTAAAAGTGTTTTAATAAATTTATTATATCCAAATCACAACTGGAGTTTTATTTAACCTATGAGAGAGAGACTTCAAGATAACTACTACAGCGACCAGTGAAGCAGAGGAACAAGTAGCAGAAGAAGAAGAAGTGTAAACTACAAGCCCTTAACAAATTCAAAGATCTGTTAGCCGGGCAAGAAGAAGAAGAATTCCAAGGACCTTCTGATTCAGCCTACAAAGAGGCTCTCCTTCTCAGGCTTACAAGGAAGCCGAGCTTTCGTCAACCTACAAAGAGGATCTTCCGCTCTTGCTTACAAAGAAGCCGAGCTCTTCCGCCTATAAAGAGGTCGAGCACTTCCACCTGCAAAGAGGCCGAGCTCTTCCGCCTGCAAAAAGGCCGAGCTCTTCCGCCTACATAGAGGCCGAATTCGCTTCCGCCTACAAACCCGGGGACTGCACAATTGGTGACAACAACTCGTAAAGTGGAAGAGAAGAGAAATAGCTCTCCCAGCACTCTTGCCACTTCATATATATATATATATATATATATATATATATAATATATATATTAATATATATATATATATACTATACTATATATATATATATATATATATATAGTAATATATATATATATATATATATTATAATATATATATAAAGTTATTTCCAACATTCTTATGGTAAAAGATTTCATTCAAAACAGCGAATAAATCATGTTTCAAATTTTCCTGCCTCCAAGTTACCAACGGAAAATATTGCAAATTCATGCATGGGTGAAAAATCTTGCAGAGCTTACCAATGGATTTTAATAGAAAAGATTACTAATATTTCTTTGATATGATGTAAGAATCTGTAATGTAATTAAGAAACATTCAATTGAAACGTTTTACTTCAGAATCAGAATAGATTATCTAAACTTAACTGAAAATACAATGAAGCCAAGCCCTCTACTCTTTTCGATGCACATATATGTGTACGATCGTATTTTCTTGACACACTTTGACTAATATAAAATATTGCCACAAATTGAAAGATGAAACGGATATAAAAATTTCAGTAATCCTCTATTAATTTAAGCGTTAAAGAGATTTGTAAATATGTGAATATTACCACTCATCTCCTCGCAATATTGTTTTGCGATATAATAACTTTTTCTTAAAAAATATATTATTTATGTAAACATGTAATTAATCATTGTAATTATTTATTGGTTTTTTGTTTAATTATGAAAATTTATTTCAGAAATTTATCAGACCTACAATATGATATAGTTGCCACACCAGGACTGTTTTGAAAATCTGGTTTTTGGCATATAAATTAGATATATTGTTGAGAAAAATGTCTTTGAAATGCTAAGTAGCTAAATTATTATCAGTCTCTCAATAAGACTTCTATTTAAGACATTGGAGTTCAGTTGCTTTTTTATTTACTAATGTGCGGAGTACAAAATTCGCCTTTTCCTTGCTTTCTTTTCCGAAATGTAACAAGCAATCTGCAAGTTGAATCCGCAAATTCACCAATTACTAGTTTATCAATTTCCAGAAGCATCAATGTTTTGTTTATCAGTAAACATAACCTTAACTTGATTCATTTCACTTGTGAACTCTCCGCATATATATATATATATATATAATATTATATATATATATATATATATCTAAAACCTATATATATATATATATATATATATATTATATATATTATTTTATATATATATATCATATATTATATTATCAATATTATATATATATATATATACGATTGCACTAAAACCTGTAAATTATGAATATACCTAATCTACCATAAAATTTATATATTAATATTTAAATTAAATTTCAAAGTGATATCTAATACCAAATAAAATAACTCTTCTCTCGCTTTAATATATTAATATAATATATTAAATTATTATATATATTATATTAATATATATATATTTATATATTTATATATATATTATACTATATCTATATATAATATATATTTATTATATAGTGAGGTGGTGGAGACGAGTGGCAGATCAACGGACGAAGAAATTGCAAATAGGCCTTGGAAAGATGAAAACGGGAAAGCACCGCGTGAAGATATGATACCTGGCGGAAAATCTTAAATATGTGGGAGGAGAAAGGAATTGTAATGGATAAAGAATTAATGAATAAGTTGCTGGTGAGAAAGAAAGTACATCCTAAAGAATTAAACAAATCAGTCAGTAAATGGCTCCAATTTTAAAAAAGGTGAATAAAGGCAGATTGTAGAAATTCATAGAGGAGTTGCTTTGACACCACACATCGCAAAGGTATATGAACGAATATTAGAAAAGAGATTGGAGAGAGGGTAGAAGATAAAATGAGGACGAGTGGCAACATGGTTTTAATTCCAAATAGATTAACTATTGATTTGAAATATGTACGCTTAATATGTTAATGCGAACAAGGGTATGGAATTTACACAGAAAGATGTTTTGGCATCTTGTAGAACCTGCAAGAAGGCTTTTGACCAGTACACCGCCAGGGGAGTCCTGGGGAATATACTTAGAATGAGAGAGTATGGGATACCGGAAAAACTAAGAAAATAAGGAGTACTTATAAGAATAGTTTATGCAAAGTGAAGCCAGATGGACGATGGATATTGGTTTGAGGTTGACACAGGGGTGAAGCAGGGTAGTGTTCTCTCCCAGATATTGTTTATCCTGTTCATGGATTATTGCGGAAAAGTGGTCCGGGAAGGGAACTGTCCTTGGATGCGCAGATGACCTTGCGCTGGTGGGGGAATCAAGGGAGGCTCTGCAGAGAATTATTGTAGTGTGGGATGAGGAGTTTAGGGAGAGAGGAATGAGGATAAATGGGGAGAAGACGGAGGTGATGCTGATAAGTAAAGAGGAGGAGGAAATGAATATTAGAGTGAGAGACCAGGAACTGAAGCAGGTTGATCAATTTAAATACCTTAGAGTTTGTTTTGGGGCGGGAAATGTTATTAACATAGAATTAAATAGTAGAATGGAAAAGTTTAATAATGCATTAAGATCGCTATACCCATTACAACGAGACAGAAATGTCCCTCGATAGGTGAAAATAATAATATACGTGTGCATACTACGACCTATACTAACTTACGATCTCGAAGCGTGGGCTCTAACCACAAAAAAACTAGGAGTAGGATACAAGCATGTGAAATGAGGTCCATAAGGGGAGCTACGAGGAAAAATATAATGAGAAATGATGATATAATTGAGGAGCTGGGGGTGGAGAGTATATTGAGTTTTATTGAAAAGGGAAAGCTGCTATGGTACGGACATGTGAAGAGGATGAATGAGGATAGATGCCCGAAGAAGTACTACAGATGGAGGCCAGATGGAAGACGCAGTGTGGGACAACCAAGAACCAGATGGAGTGATAACGTGAGGACAGCCGTTGAGAGAAGAGGACGTGGGATGGAGGAGCTGGAAGAGTCGGGAATCTATGAGGACCGAGCGCGGTGGAGGGGTTTCGTCCAGAACAGCTGACAAGCGTTCTACGCTTACAGGAGTTTGTTATAAATATATATATATATATATATATATATATATATATATATATATATTATATATATATATATATTATATTATATATATAAGTATATATATATATATATATATATATATATATATATAATATATATTATATTATACTTATATATATATATATATATATATATATATATATATATATAATATATATATACTATATTTATTAACATTCTACAAAATGTCGATTCTTCTAGAGATAAATATATTTTATATATATATATATATATATTATATATATATATATATATATATATAAATATTTATATAATATATTATATATATTATATATATTAATATATAATATATAATATTATATATATATATAATTATATATATATATCATGTTACGGGAGCCTTCGGACCCCTACCTGGTGAGAAGTAGGGGAGTCATTTTGCACACATTTTTTTTTACCCCCAATTTTTACTCCCCATTGGAGACCTACTTGGCGTTCATATTGGACAACGTAGCTCCGCCCCTTTTTTGACCTTTTCTGACCGCAACCTTTTTTGATGAGGGTGGATTCTTACCTGCCCTTGACCTTATTTAGGCCTTGACCTTGACTGACCTTGACCTTTTTGGCAACCCTAATTTTAGCACCCTTTCGAAGAAAGGGTGCGCCACAAACTGTTGCGTCAGCAACCGTTGTACGTATACCCCCCTATTTTACGCCCCCTAATTTTTTTCGACCGTGGGCAATTTTTGCCCACGGTAATTTTTGATCTTCCTTTAGGGGCTCAGCCCTTTTTTGATGTCTTTACCTTGTTTGACCACGATATTTCGACCAACCCTTTTGTCTTACCATGGGTCAATTTTGGCCCACGGTAATTTTAGGCTAACCCTTTGCGTCTTCCATGGGTATTTTTGGCCCGCTAAATTTTTTAACCCACGTCGTGCCCCACCCGTTCACATATTTCGTTCCTAAACTTGTACGCATGTATGGACCTACCCAACTTGAACACCTACACACGTGCGCGTGCGCACACACACACACACACACACACACTCGCAACACACACTTACCACACTTACCTTATACAGAGTACACACTATGACACTTACATTTACCATAGACACTTACATTTACACTTATACACACGTGCGCGTGCGCACACACATACACACACTTGACAGATACCATGGGTCAATTTTTGCCCACGGTAATTTTTTGTCCTTCCTTTAGGGGCTTAGCCCTTTTTGATCGTTCCTTAACCTTGTTTGACCAAATGATATTTCGTCCTAACCTTGCCATAACTACCAAATGGGTCAATTGACCACGCTAACTTGATGGCTTTGATGGTTCCCAATCAACGTAAGAAGTATCTAGTGATGTTTTCTATTAGTGTTCTATGAGTATTTGATTAGTGCCAGGTGAGTGCCAGGTGAGTGCCAAGTGACGTGCCAATGAGTGCCAATGAGTGCCAGTCGAGTGCCAAGTGAGTGCCAAGTGAAGTGCCAGATGAGTGCCAGATGAGTGCCACATAGTGCCAACTGAGTGCCACTTTTTTCAAAGCCTTTTCTTGCCTCCCCTGAGCCTATGATAGCCTAATATGGGCTGTCTATACCCCTAGGTAATAAGGTATGTGGAATCGATTGGTGTATATTACACATCTGCTAGAATGCTTCCTACTATGAGTTAGTATTTTTATAACACTTATGAGCACACTTACACTCTTCCATAGACACTTACAACTAAACCATATACACTTACACTCACACCATCACACATAAACCCTATACACTTACACTCACACACTCGATATTTTGGATGCCTCAACTTTGATGCCTCAGCATTGATGGCTTCAGCATTAATGCCTCAGCATTGATCGCCTCAGCATTAATGTCTCAGCATTGATGCCTCAACTTCTGAAGGTTCATCTTTGATGACTCCACTTTGATGACGTCATCTTTGATACATCTATTGATGATTCATCTTTTGATGTAAAATCACCTTTTTGGCTGGCTCATCTCTTCCCACATCATAGAACAGAGTTAAAATTAATGTCTTTCCCTAGATCATAAGCTGCCCACCAGGGCGCAGCAAGCCCTCCCCGCAAAGGATGACGGCCCCGCACCGCAGGTGCGAACCGCCGCGCGAATGAAAAATATTATACTATAAGTCATTCATTTTTATTTCATACTTAAACAATTTTCAAAGAATTTCGTTTCAAATATACTACGAGTCATCATTTTTATTTCATACTTAAACATTTATTAAAAAATTTTCGGGCAAACCTAAAACTGTAACTCATTACAGCCCTATTATTTAACACATATATTTATAAACATTATTTTTTACTTAATACTTTTACTTAAATACTTTTTAATTTATAAATTCTTATAAAAAAATTGTATGTAAGAAGAAAAAAATACAGAGTGTCTGATATATAAATCATTCATTTTTACTACAATGGTACGAAATTTTATTAAAAAACATATACGTTACATACCTTAAAGCAGTAAAAGCAGTAAAACAAAAGAGGTGTTATTACCTAACACCTAGGGGATTAGTAAGCCTTTGTTTTACTGCCTAACTGCTAACTTTTCTGCTTTACCGCTTTAACTCATGTTTTACTGCTTTAACTTCTGCTTTACTCATGTTTAACTCATGTTTTACTGCTTTTAACTCATATGTTTTCCTGTTTTAACTCTCTGCTTTCACTGTTTTACTCTCTGCTTTCTGCTTTAACTCATTATCATTATATTAACATTATGTTTTCTTTATATTTTTTTATTTTGTTTTAAAATACTTTTTAATTTATTAATTTCTATTTTTTTTTTTGTTTTATACTTTTTATTTTTAATTTTGTAAATGGTAAGAATAAAACACACGAGTTTCTGGTTTTATCAATAAACCAATTTTTATTTTAAATTAAAATTGACGAAATTTTTTTATTAACTATACTACTTTACATACCTTTTAAGCAGTCAATAGCAGTAAAAACATAGAGGTGTTATTACTAACACCTAGGGGTATTAGTTATGCCTTTGTTGTTTACTGCTTTACAACTGCTTTACACTTTCTGGCTTTAACTGCTTTACCTCATGTTTTTACTGCTTTAACTCTCTGCTTTAACTGTTTTAACTCTCTGCTTTACTGCTTTAACTCATATATTTTATATTACATTATGTTTTCTTTTATATTTTTTATTTTGTTTTAAATACCTTTTATTTATTATTTCTATCTATTTTATTTTTGTTTTTAATACTTTTTTATAAAAAATTCGGAAAGAGAGAAAAGATATAAAAAAAAAACCAAAAAACAGAAAAAAAAAGTCAAAAACCCGAACACATTTTTATTTAATAAAATTGTAGCGAATTTTATTAAAAACATGATCTCTAACAACCTTAAGCAGTAAAGCAGTAAAACAAATAGAGGTGTCTATTACCCTAACACCTAGGGGAATCTAGTATGGCCTTTGTTTTAACTGCTTCTACTGCTTTAAACTTTCTGCTTACTGCTTTAACTCATGTTTTACTGCTTTAACTTTCTGTTTACTACTCGCTTTAAACTCATGTTTAACTGCTTTAACTTTCTGCTTTAAACTGCTTTAACTTTCTGCTTTACTGTTTTAATAACTTTCTGCTTTAAACTGTTTTAACTCATATATTTATTAACATTATGTTTTTTATTTTGTTTTAATACTTTTTATTTATTTTATTATTATTTTTATTTATTTTTATTATTATTTTTATTATTTTTATTATTTTATTTTTATTATACTTAGTGTTATTTACTTCATGCCTATTGTTATTATTATTTAGAACACACATACACACACACACACACACACACACACACACACACACACACACATACACTTACACTTATACACACATTCACTATGACACTTATACACACATTCACTATGACACTGACACTTACATTTACCCATAGACACTTACATTTACACTTATACACATGTGGTCACACACACACACACACACACACACACACGCACACACACACACACACACACTTACACTTATACACACATTCACTATGATACTTATACACACATTCACTATGACACTTACATTTGTCCATAGACACTTACATTTACACTTACACTCACACACAGATTTACTTACACTCACCCAGATTTACTTACACTCACACAGATTTACTTACACTCACACACAGATTTACTTACACACACAACACGTACATTTATATTACTCATTCAAATATAACTAAAATTATTTCAAAGTTTCTTAAAACTTCTATAATAAATCAATCATTATCTTTGAACAAAGAATTTATTATTAACTGTTAATACTTTTTGTTTATAAATTTTATAACTATCAAGTTTTAAAATAACTTTTACTAAAATTTTATGAAATTTTATTAAAAACATATATTTTACGTACCTTAAAGCAATAAATCAGTAAATCAGTAAGGCCAGCCCCTAGCACCCCTCTACATCAAGCTATGCCACGTTTTGTTCTATTCACTTACTGCTTTACATCATCTTTAGCCATGTAATAAGTATAAAATAACAAAATAAGTTCTTCTCTGCTAACATAACATGTATTTTATTAAAATCATTCTAAGTTTTTATTTAAAAATAACAATTATTCACTTACATTTATATTATTCACTCGATGTTAACTAAAAATATTTCAAAGTTTTCTTAAATATAATTCGGGTTTTCTTATTATTATTATTATTCTGTACATTGACAATCCATCACCAGAAAACACAACAACCCGCACTCCTTACAAGATACGAAAACTGACTCTCTCTCTGTAAAATGTGTTTAAATAACTACTTTAGGCCTAAATTTAGGATAAACCCTTTTTGTAACCCGGGGCTATTTAAGCCTAATTCCAGGTCAAACGATATTTCAAACTGCACTTTTTTCTGTAAAATGTGGTCCAATAACTACGTTAGGCCTAAATTTTAGGCACTAAATTTAGGATAAGGCCTTTTTGTAGACGGGCTATTTTAATCCTAATACCAGGTCAAAAGGTAAGTCCAGTATAGACAAGATCATTGTTATTAATTATTTTTATAATATATTTCAAACTGAAACATGCTGGATCGGTAAGATCCTTAAGCAGGTAAGAAGGAAATGTTTTCCTTACTTGTGATTGGTCGGGTAATCCTTATCTCTATATAACCTCGTATGTGATTGGTCGAGAATTATTTTATCGTCTTTTGAAAATTAACTTTGTTCTTTAATCTTGTATTTGAGCAGGTGTGTGTTTTATTATCTTTTAGACCCACACTCATTTTAAAATCATAGTCATTTAGCTGTTTAAAGCGTGCACAAGTTATCTGAATTTGTATTAAAAGTGCTTTTATTTTTACTAAAGTGTATATCATTTTATAAAATGAATACTTCTACATTGAGGAATAATTATTAATTTCACTAAAATAGATAATAATTAATTTCACTAGTTCATAAGCTACCCACCAGGGCTCAGCATGAGCCCCACCCCAAAGGGCAGAAACAACTCCGCCCCGCTGGTGCGGTCCGCCGCGTCCCGCCCGCCGCGTGCGCCCGCAGGCGCAATATTTACGCGTTCCCGCCCCGCCACGTGCGCCTGCAGGCGCAATATTCCCGCGCAAATAAAATATATATTATAATATATATATATATATAATATATATATATATTATTATATATATATATATATATATATATATATATATATATATATATATATAATATATATAATAATATATATATATATATATATATATTGTGTGTGCGGGTGAGTGTAAGTTGGTCTACTGGTGAACGTAAAGTGTCTATGTGTGAATAAGAGATATAGTGTATGTGTGTATAAGTTAAGTGTTACAGTTTTCCTATGGTAAGTGTACTGTTATAAGATGAATCAATTAATATAAGGTGGTTCAAAGA
>JABUQX010039009.1:0-17500 GCA_015478945.1 Trachelipus rathkii
GGGCAATTTATATCGCAACAGCCTCATTTTAATCCTTGGTCTAGCTCCTAAGGTTGTAATTTCTTTGATTTTTCCACCCTCGGTCCGTTATTAGTGCCTCCGCTCGCTCCACATCTTATTTAACTTCTTTTCTTTCCTTCACTCTGCCAACTTCTACGCCTTTCATCATGTCTACTCCCTCGCGAGCATTCCATTTGCAACCTTTCTTCGTAAACAATCCCGAGCTTTGGTTTGACCTGGGAGTCAGCGCTCCTGACCATTGAAGACGAGAAGGAGAGATATTCGAGAGTTGTGAATGCTCTACCAGAATCTTTCGTCCTCAAACATCAGGGATGCCTGCAACAACTGAAAAACTCTACATACCCCTACAACACCGTTCAAAACCTATTAACGACTGCTTGGGCTTCCATAGAGAGGAGAAATTGGAAATCTCTGCTTGGAGCATCTCCACTGAGGAGACGATGCAGTAAACTCCCGGCAGCTCAATGGATGAGTAAGTGGATCTAATCATCCGTGACGTGACATTGTGGATGAGGATCTGCTATCGCAATTGCGACACTAAGCCACGACGGTGGTCCTTCAGCTGCCGGCATTTAGCGTTCGTGTCAAGTGGCGCGACTCATTCGATACGTGATTGCAATCCGGTATAAATCGCAGAAAGATAGAATGAGTACCAGCGACCCTCCTTCCTCCAGAAGAGTGCTTGCCTCGACATCATTAAATGTGCGTACACTGTCAATCATTAACCAACGTTGTCCCTCACTGAGTTTTCGCCGAATCAAGCAGACTTAGATTTTGCGCCTCCGTGGAGCCGTTTGGTCCCACACCTCTTACGCCGTTCCTCCTCTTTCTCCTACCTTTCAACTCTCTCGCACGTCCTCAACATCTATCAACACGCCCGAACACATTCCCTCAGTCTTACCAACAACTCCGGCCACCTCTTCTCCCCTCTTGCTCCAACCGCTCCTGCGCCTATCCAGCTCACTTCTATTCTCACCCACCCAATCCTTCCTACTCTCACGCTTTCGCAGTACAACTTCCTCCTTCGGCAGCTCTGGATACCCGGGTTTCGGTTTCTCGAAACTGGCAATGGCCGATATAAAACTGCCCTCTCTCCTTACAGCGGCAATTAAATAACAACACTTGTTTCGCTCGTTCGGAATCCACTCTTCTCAACTTTCGTCCTTTCTCGCGTCCCTCGTTCACCTTCGCCTTCTTCTCCACGCCAGCCGCTGTATCTCTCACTGGGTACTGTTATCTACTCATCCATACTTCGGCATGGATGCCAAGAAATGCGATCCTTCTGCCCTCTCTATCAGGGAAACCCAGCAGCCAACCCGTCGTAGGAGCGACCGGAGATGCTGGCTCTTTTCTTCTCTCCTATTGATCTGCCAGGATGGTTCTCTTCGTATCTACGATCAGTCCTCTAAACTGTCTTTCTTGATGCCGATTCTGGGGCCAGCCTTGTCGCTGTACCCGGAACCTTTCCCAGACTCTGCTATCCCTCTCCGCCTGGCCGTAACTTTTTCGCCTGCTAATCCGGCCTCTTCCATTCTGGTATTGGGGAGCGGTTATGCACGTTGGATTTTTTTCTCCGCCGCAAGTTCCATGGTTTTTCTCGTCGCTGAAGTGACACAGCAGCCCATCCTCGGTGCTGATTTTTTTGTCCAGTTTAAGATCGTTATGCGTCTGATCTTCGTAATCGCCGGACTTGTCGATGGCGATTACTTCTCTATACTGCCCGTGCTATTCATGTCTGTCGCTCTAAACGATTTCTGCTGTTGGCTGCCTCCAACTGTTCTTCAGTGGTCCCTCCTTCTGAACCCTGCCTGCGAAGGAATTTCCTTCTTTATTTCATCCTTGCTCTGCAGATACGCCACTTAAGCATTCTGTTGAACATCATATCGAAACTACTGGCCCACCCACCTTTGCTCGAGCTCGCCGCCTCCCACCTGATAAGCTCAAGGCGCAAGGCGAGTTTGACACATGTTGCAACGTTGGATGTGTGCGCCCTCCAAAAGGTGCTGGTCCTTCTTCCGCTACACACATGGTCCAAGGCACCACGGGTGACTGGAGACGCCTGTGGGGAAAATTTTAGGCCTTGAATCTGCCAACAACACCGGCATAGGTACTCCTGTGCGCATTATACAAGTTCACTTCCCACTGTCTGGCAACCACCATTTTTTCTTCTTTTGCACCTAATTCGTAGCCTATCCACATTACCTCGTGGCTCCGGAGACGTTCAGACAAGCTGTAAGTTCACTCCTCCCTTTGGCCTCTTGAGTATACCAGAATGCATTCGTTTTGAAAATGCAGCCCATGTCCTTCCAGAAGGTTTCAATCCGATTCTATCCTCCCGTGGCCTCCTGTTTGCTGGGACTATTTTGGATGCATCCTTTAGTCGTCTTCTCCTCTCCTGCACATATTGGATAACCTACGTGCAGTTTTTTGGTAGGTATGGTAATGATGCGGGAATTCGTCTCAATCCTACCAATTGCGTATTCCTACCTCTTCTCTTACATTCTTGTCATTCTGGAACAAAATTGAAGTTTTCTGTTGTAGACCCGTGTCGCCGCTATCGACTCTTTCCTCTCCCAAAATCAAAAGCAACTTCGTCAATATCTGGGAATGATCAACTTTTACCACAGATTTCTGAAATCAGCGGCAGCCCTCCTAGGCCCGCTTACCGCACTCATTCGTCCTAAACAGCGAGGCAGCACCACTAAAGTCGACTGGTCTCCGGCAGCAGAGTCTGCTTTTGAGGCTTCCAAAGAAGCCCTCGCCTCCGCCACTCTTTTAGTTCATCCCCACGATACCGCACCAGCGAGAGTGCAGGTAGATGCCTCCGATTTCGCTGTTGGTGCGGTGCTTCAGCAGTTCCAAAAGGGCGAATGGTGCCCACTTGCCTTCTTTTCACGCAAGCTGCAACCCGCCGAAACAAGGTATAGTGCTTTTGGACGGGAATTGCTTGCTATGTATCTTGCTGTTCGCCATTTTCGGTACTTTTTGGAAGGACGGGAGTTCCACATCCTGACCGACCACAAAGCGATCACTTTCGCAATGGCTTCACGGCATGAACGTCACTCCCCCCGTGAAGCTCGTCATCTTGAATTCGTTTCCCAGTTTACGACAGACATACGTCACATCTCCGGAGTGGATAATTTCACCGCGGATGCTCTTTCTCGGATTGAAATTAACGCTCTTTCCCCTTTTCCTGACATTGATTACGCAGCCATGGCCACGTGCCAGGAGCAAGACAATATCGATCTTCAGCAGGACTCTTCTCTACAGCTGCAGTGGCTCAATCTTCCGGGCATAGAGAAGAGACTCTTGTGTGACACTTCAACAGGCCACCCTCGCCCTTTCGTTCCAAATTCTCTGCGAAAGGCAGTCTTCTGCAATCTCCACTCGCTTTCACACCCTGGCGTCGAGGCTTCACGCAAACTGGTAACGGCTCGTTTTGTGTGGCCTAAAGTTAACGCCGACGTAGCGAACTGGGTCCGCGCCTGTATGGCTTGTCAGCGCTCTAAAGTGCAAAGACATACTAAAGCTCCCTTAGGCACTTTCTTGCCTCCTGGTCAACGGTTTGAGAGAGTCCACATCGACATTGTTGGACCTCTCTCCCACCTTCTCATGGCAAGCGATATATCCTCACCTGTATTGATAGGTTCACTCGTTGGACGGAAGCTATCCCACTCTCTGTTGCTACAGCTGAATCTATTGCTAAAGCTTTCTTGTCCCATTGGATCTCTCGGTTTGGCATTCCTCTCTCGGTCACAACGGATCAAGGTCGCGTTTTCGAATCCTTCCTTTGGAAAGATTTGATGCGCTTGCTTGGTTCTGAGAAGATCCATACAACCAGTTTCCACCCTATCTCGAACGGGATTTGTGAAAGGTTTCACCGTCAGCTAAAGGCTTCTCTCATGGCACATCCACAACCAGAACATTGGACGGAAGCCCTCCCTTTGGTTATGCTTGGTCATAAGCACTGCCGTAAGGAAGATCAGTCGTTCAGTCTTCCGAACTCGTTTTATGGCTCTACTCTCCGCTCTGCCGGCGAGTTCTTTTTCTCAATCCTGTCCCATCGCTGCTACGCTGATCCACTATTATCACCGTTTGAAAACGCTGTGCCTCCGTGAGACTACTCCGAACCGCGCAAAAGGGGCACTCTTACATTCCGAAAGATCTCTCTTCTGTACTCCTGTCTTTGTGAGGCATGACTCCCACCGTTCTCTTCTCCAACCCAAGTACGACGGACCCTTCCCAGTCAATACTTCGGAAGGAGAAAGTTTCTTCAAGGTACAACGTCCACTCGCACCGAAGTAATATCAATAGATCGTCTCAAACCTGCCTATTTTTGAGGCGAATCCTCCTGTACGTCCAAGGATTCGGACTTGTTTCCAAAACCAATTCTGATTCCTTTAGGGTCGATCCTCTTTCCTTATCCTGTACCAGATTCTCCACTCTTCTTCACTCCTCCTTCATCTCCCTCTGACCTCCATCTCCACCACTCCTTCCTCTTGACCCAGATCTTCTCCCTTTCCTCCTTCTCCTCTCCTCTCTACCGTCCCCATACATTCACCACCGCTCCTGCCATGCCTTCACAAGTCGTACTGCCTGATTTTGCCCTTCCCTCGACTCGTATTCCCTCGCCCTCCTCGTCCACACTACCTGCACTCCACACCAGCTCTCTCAGTTTCTCGCCCTCGTCCTGCTTGCCAGCCGCCTGCGTCTAGAGACGTTCGAGCAGAGGGCCGTCCAATCCTGGCGTCCGCGCCACTCCGCTACCGGATAGACGCGCCCCGGCTCACTCTGCAGGGGGGTATTGTGGAAAGGTAACTCTTGTGTGAAGTTGGGAAAAACATTCTATCAGAGCTGAAACTAACAAGTTACAGAGTAGAGCCGAACACGCCCATATGTTTAAGATGTGGTTGTAGTTTCTGTGAACTAAGCACGCCTCCAAGCAAGCCGAATTATCCACTTTTAAAATCGCCACAGCAAATGTAGCTTCCTTCTAGGAATTAGTTACCAAAATCATAGCAAAATCACACATTATATTAAAATACAAGCAAATAAATGCTAATTAAATAACTTAAACCCAAAAAACAGTGAGTTTTAGAAAAAGGGCCTATTAAGTACATTTTTAGGTTAGAGCAAAGTTAGGCGAACCTAGACTAGTCGGTGGAGCCTAAAGCTGAGGTTTAGAAATAGGTTGCAACGAAAACGCATTAGATTGAATAGCGTATCAAAAAGAATGCCTAAAATCTAGTAGGAAAACAAAGTGAAGTGTTCATGCATGCCAGTGTAAAATTCGCGGTAGGCTTAAGTAGCGTTTCAAGCAATTAGCCAAACTTAGGGGTCAGAGGCTAGAGTAAGGAGAAAACTAGGTGGAGATTAAGAGTCGCATGTATCTTTAAGTATAATGTGGGAAATAACAGCTCTGGGATAGGCCGTTATTTCCGCACATACTAACCCTAGCGGGCGTGCGCGTTACATAGCAGTTTGGAGAGAGGCCAAGCTGGGTAATAGTAGCGCAGAGGTGAACAGACCCAAAATGTTAGAATTAGAGAATTTTATATTTTAGAGACAATATAGTAAATAGCAGTCGCATAGATTTATTTACTATATCTAACCCAGAGCGGGCGTGCGCGTTACATAGTAGTTTGGAGAGCCAAGCTGGGAAATAGTAGCGCAGAGGTGAACAGCCCTCCCTCTCTCTTCTCTCTCTATCTCCTCTCTCTAGTCAAAGAAGTTATCAACAACATATGGGCAATTTTGTTAATAATCTTTTGTATACTGTGTGAGACTCATATCAAAAGTAATGCTGCTTTATGCAAATGTATACCGGGGAGGATCCTTTTCCTGCCTGTGTATGCATATACATAAAACAGCCTCTCTCAAGCTGATAATCATTTGTACTACTACTCCACATAAGCTTCATATTCTGTAGGAATTCTTCCTGCAGAATATGATTCATATGTGGAATAGTAATAACTAGGCAATGCTGCTTTATGCAAATGTATACCGGGGAGAATCCTTTTCCTGCCTGTGTATGCATATACATAAAACAGCCCCTTATAAACTAATAACCATTTGTACTGCTACTCTCTGCATAGAGCTTCATATTCTGTAGAATTCTTTCCGGCAGAAATGAATCATATGTAGAATAGTAATAACTAGGTTACCCTGTTCTAATTCTTTGTTTTTTGTTTTTTTAGGACAGGGGTCCAACCTCACTTAAAAATAGAAGTAGGAAATAAAAATTGCTAAGTAAACATATACTTCTCAACAAAAGCCTTAAGAAGCGGTCCTAAGCACTTCCAGCTGTCAAATTATATCACTATTAATATAAAATATATACTATGACTATATATGGAGGTGTGAGAAGGATATAGGTATATATATTATATATATATATAATATATATATATATATATATAATATATATATATATATATATATATATATATATATATATATATATATATATAAGTCTAATAAATATATATATAATACTATATATATATATATATATACTATAATTATATATATATAATATAGTATATATATATAGTATATATATAATATATCTATAATTAACAGGTGCGGCCTCGTCCTAAACTAAATATTGATAGCTTTCATTTGCATTTTTACTCACACACACACACACTCATATATATATATATATATAATATATAGTATGATATATATATATATAATAGTATATAATATATATATATATAATATATATATATATATATATATATATATATATAGTAATATATATATATAGTAAATATATATTATTTATATAAAATATATATATATAATATCATATATAACTATATATAGTCTATATATATAATTAAGGTATTCAATAAAAAAATTAAAATAATTTTTAAAATTAAAATAATAAAAAATTAAATATATTTTTCATTTATATATATTATATAATAAAGTATATATATAATATATATATATATATATATAATAAGAATTAATATATATATAATATATAATATAATTATATATATATATATAATACTGATATATATATATATATATCACTATATAGTAATATATATAATATAATATACTATATAATATATACTACACAAATGTGGTAGCGTGAGACGATATCTGATGACCGTAACAGTATTAATTCTAGAATAAATAAAAAATTTACAACTTATTTAAAAAAGTTATGTAACTTATTTACAATTTTATTTAAAAGAAAGCCCGCCTTGCTATCGTTTGATTGAGCAAATTGTATGCAATCACCTTTATGTTAAATGATTTTGTTATGCCATAATAAGTCCTTTCGCGAGTTCGAAAGCATTGCCCTAAAGGCGGAACAGTCTTTCTTGCCCCATGTGTGTTTCTAAGAAAGGTTTTAAATTTTTTAAATAAAGAAAACAGCGCTCTGCTTTGGGAGTTTGGTCATCGGAATGGTTATTCAAAACGTTCTAATACGTTTCACACTGTTACTTAATGTGGTTCCAAGTGATCTTTCTGTTAATGTGAAATCGAACAAGCTATGGCTTCGCAGACATAGAACGAAATTCTTCAAAGCTATACAATTATAAATACTTCTGGTTCTTAATTTCTAGTATATGTCAATGAAAGTGTACACTTTACAGGTTTAATTTACATTTTTCTCAGGAAGAATGGAATCATAGCTGAGGAAACACTGTTCCGGCAAAAAATAACGTAACCACGCATTATAGATTCCTGAGACACGTAAAGTCACATCTTTTGTCTGACAAATCTATTTGAGAATGATTGAATATAAGGGATTTCGGCAGGTGTGTAAAAGAGTGTTTGGAAAGTAAATCGTTAGATAAGATATCAGGTTAATGTTGAGATGATAAGACAGTAACTCGGTGCGAGTTATGTTGGATGGTGAGCAAGTGGAACAAGTGTCCTGAGTTTAAATAATTTAGGATATAGTTGGATGAAAAGGAACGGATGATGGAGAGTGTGGTAAGAAAGTTGTGAATGGTAGAAGGTAGCTCGTGGCTATTAACATCCTTGTAGATTGTAAAAGGAACTAACGTGTTGGACGTGGCTAGGGTCTTGCGTGAGGGCTATGTTGTTACCTGTGTTAATGTACAGGAGTGAACTATGGTCTGGAATAAGGAGGTATAGATCTAAAGTGCAGACTGTGATGGACAATCTCAGGGTGTGTTAGCGTGTGGGGAGGAATTGATAAAAGGAGGAATGGACGTATTAGAGGGTTCTGTGGTGTGAAGAAAGTGATAAATAGAGAAGTAAACCGAGAGGACTGAATAGTTTTGGTCAATGTGGAAAGATTGGATGAATAAGTCGGTTTCTTAAACGGGTGTATATCGGTGAGTGTGTTGGAATCGACCGCTTGGAGACGAAGAAAAAGTGGATTGGAGTCAGTAAATGAATGCTGGAGGAGAAGGAAGTGTGAGCTTTGGCGAGAGGCCGAGAAGAAGAAGTGCATAAATAGGGGTGATTTCCGGGTTTTGTAAGGAGGTATGGTTGCCGGTTTTGTTCAAGGGATGCACCCTACATTGACGAGATGCCCTAACAGTGAGGGACGTCGCGTCCCTTGAAGCCTCTAGGGTGCGATTTTATGACTGCGTCACGGTTCTTCACTGTAACAGGTACTAAAGGGGGCGGTAAGCGCTGTGGCTTTCTTCTTCCGACTTACGTCATATTCTGTCTACTACTTTTCTGTTCCGGTGTGTGTTACACACCTTTCACCCAATCTTGGGTGACAGAAAGTGATAATTATAATAATAATCGAATAATAATACATATAATAATAATAATAATAATATAATAATAATAATAATAATGATAATAATTAATAATGAATAATAAAAATAATATATTATTTATATATATATAATAGTATAGATTCATATATATATATACGTATATAATATTATATATATATTATAAATATTATATATATATATATATATTATAATATACGTAATATATTAATATGATATCATATATATTATATATATATAAATATATATTATTATATATATATATATATATATATAATATAATATGTATATACTACTATAGATTATTCAGTGAAAATTTATTCTTAAGGCTCTTGTGAGAGAGAGGTTTGCGGTGAAAAAATTAAAAGAGGAAGGATTTTTTTTTATATCGTTTATTTTCCAAAACTTGAGTTGAGACAGGCCCTGCAACGATTTTCCCTATTTAGTTAATGTTAAATCATTTAAAACATTCTCAAAATATTTCGTTCAGTATCGTATCCCGATGAGATACGTTTTAAGGGAACGTTGTCATTATAATTGCAACGCGAGGAAAATCGAAGCCTTATATTTACTTCTTTAATCTCGTTATTATATATATATACTAATATTATATATATATATATAATATATACGTTATATGATATATATAATATATATAAATATATAAATATATAATATATTATATATAATATATATATACTATAGTATACTATCCTATGAGTTAAAAATGAAATTATTAGAAATAATTAAAAAACAAGCAAAGTATCGTTGATATAGGAAAAAAAAAGTGGTCGTTGCACAAACATGCAAAGGCAAGAGCCGCCACTGATATATATATATAATATATAATATATATATAGATAATATATATATAATAAATATATATATATATATATAATATATATCATATATATATATACTATATAATATATTACTATATATATATAATATATATATATATATATATATATATACGTATATTATATATATAACGCAGATAATTTTTTTCGTTTTTTTTTTATTCAAGATTATATAAATATAAAATATACTAAACAGATTAAATTATATACATACCCATCAATACTATTGGGAAATATATATATATAATAATATAATTTTCTCCCCCCTGCGCTTTAACCCTCCGACCGTCCTTGCCTATTATATATATATATATAGATATATATATAATATAATATATCTATATATATATATATATATATTATTATATATTATATACTTAGCTTCAATAAAGGTTCAAGGGTTCCAATATTTGTTCCGGGCTAGCCAATTTCAACCTGCCAAAGATGGACAAAAAATTCTTAATTTTTTTCTGCCAATTCTGATGGGAAAAGAAGCCAAACTGTAGCTTTTTCTGAACTCTTAAACGTCGTTTTCGAGTGTTTTTCTCGTGTCTGTAGCATCTTACGATTTTTTCATTTCTCCAAACCTATGTGTTTGACATTTTTGGCTTCAACTTCTACAATTCTTTCGAAATGACTTCAACCTTGAAATATGCATAGATGGGTCCATTTACCTACAAAATGCACGGAGAAGTTTTTTGATTTTTTTTAAAAATTTGTGCTTTGCAATGTCAAAATTCAAAGTCCACTTTTTTTTTTTTGGTTTTTAAATGTAATTGCGATAACTTTTTTTCTTCTCATGTGATCTGAATGAAATTTCAGAGCATATGTAGTGGAATATTTTGGGAAAATTTTTAATTTGTTCTTTGAGTATACAGAAAAATTTTCTTCCTAAGTAAAAAAGATGCATCCCATCCGAGCTATATAAGCTCCGAAATTTTGATGTTCATGGTATAAAGTAAAAAAAATAAATATCCACTTTTCCCAAAAAAAAACATTTTTTTGAAAAGTTGATAATATTTGTAAATATCGCTTAGATTTGAATTCAGTGTATAGCTTTTCTGAAAGATTTTCTAAGTTGCTAATAAAAATTTCTTAGTTCAGAAAAGTTAAGTTAAGTAAAGTTTTTCAAGAAAATTCTTCAGAAACTTGCCACTAAACAATTTTCTTAAAAACCTAACTTAATTTTCTGACTTGAAACTTTTTTTCAGAAAATATACACTGATTCAATTATAGAATAAGGCCGAAATATTGATATATCTTTTCTACTTGTCCGATCAACATAAATTTAGGGCTTGTATAGCCGGGAAAGTTACATCTTTTTACTTTAATCTTTTTAATTGTTTTGTATAATTGAAAAATAAAATTTCAAAATTCTCAAAAAAAATTTGTTTAAAAGAATTTGTTCCAGAACAATCACAACCTACTGGATATACAAGAAAATATCAAATAAAAATGGTGCATCTTCCAAGACGTGCATAGTGTTTTCTCTGCTGACAATCTTTCATTCCAGAATCGCAGGAGCATAGAAAGAAAGTATCCGCAATTTTTTCATTTAAAAACTAAATGAAGTGGGTTTTGAATTTGACATGCTGAGCACAATTTTATAAAAATCAAAAAAATATGTCTGTGCATTTTGTAGGTAACTGGACATTCAAAGTATAGTTCAAGTATGAAGCTCATTCGAAATAAATGTAAAAGTGAATAGGCAGCATGTCCAAAAATATAGGTTGTGAAAGAAATGAAATTTGAAAGAATGACTAACAACAAAGAAAAATCACTCGAAAACGACGTTTAGTGGTCAGAAAAAGCTACAGTTTGTTTTTTTCCTATCAAAATTGAGTGAAAATTAAGAATTTTATGGTCCATTTTTAAGGGGTGTGAAATTGGGCTCCAGTCCGGAAAGCAAATATAAAAACATTGAAGTAATGTAACAATTAATAGTAATTTAATAAAACTATTAGGTAATAATCTAAATCAAATATAAAAATTTCTCTAATTTCCTTCAACAAAATGATTGATAAATTCCTTCGTTTATATTGGTGCAGCTACGAGAACACGTCATTTTAAAGTAGTTCTGTTAGGCTTCTTCTCTGTAGAGTTGAAAAAGTATGTTTTTGAGCCTTTTCAGAGTAGAGAAATATTTTTTTGAAGTTCACGTATTATATATTCTATTATAATTTATTATTTTATATATAGTATATATATATATATAATATATTATATCTATATATATATATATATATATAATATATATATACTATATATATATATAAATATATATATATATATTATATTATATATAATAGACATATGCACATTTTTCCCCTTAGGTCTGATTTTATAATATGATAGCAGAAAAAGCCTGTCAATCGCGTAACTTCTGTTGGATGGTATAGCAAGTCGAGCTTTCGACTAAGCTCTTCAATATCAGAAGCTTTTCATACTCATCTTCTGAGATCTCTGAAAAATGACTTGAGAAGGTCAGTAATGGGGGATAGGCTGTAAGCTGCATCACTTAACAATATGTTCAGAGTTTCCTTGTCTGTCTTTCGTAACTTCCTGCAACCCTTTAATACAAATGACCAATATTGCAAAGTGTAGAGCTAAGCTTTTGTTGTTGAGTCTTTAGTTAGGCTTACCCTGTAGATAAGATCAATATAAACAGTTTTTTTATTTCTTCAGCATCTTAAATATAGATGGTATAAGGTTGAAGGTTGAATTTATTAGAATATAATTCAAATTGAAACATAGGGCAGGATAAAAACTTCGAAAGTTGCTGGCCATTCGCAATTTTGAGATGTGGAATTCGCAACGTCAGTGAAGCTTGCATGAAGTGATTGAAGTCACCCACCTAGAAACACAATTCAACAACTTGGTCAGGTCAAAATTTTCTGAACTCCAATCTACTATCTTGGAAAGTTACGCGACCCCGACTCGACTCCGACCTCTTGAAAATTACCGACTCCGAATCCGACCCCGACTCCACCCTTTTCAAAATTACCGACTCCGACTCCGACTCCGACTCCACAACCCTGGTTGCTAGGGCGGCCTCTAAGAAACTGGGAGTTCTGTTTAGGCTGCGTGACTTTTTTTCCTCTTCTCAAGTTTGCTCCAGCTATACAATGGCCTTATCCGCCTTGTATGAAGTACTGCTCTCATATATTGGGGGGGCTTCTGGTTTCACCCGCTTTTGGATAGGTTCGAGTCAAAGGCCAAAAGGCTTATAAACTGTTCAGCACTTTCCAGTTCACTTGAACCTCTATCTTTGCGCGGCGATGTTGGTGCTTATCTCTTTCTATAGGTACCGCAGCGGCCAGTGCTCGAGGGAACTATCACTCGCGTACTCGCCCCCTTAACGACGCCCTCGTAGCACAAGGGTGCTGTGTCGGCGATGAGTTTTGTGTTGATATTGGTAACTTCCCAGGCTTTTCGTGTGGTGCTTCCATTCTTTCCCTGCACGTCTGTTCTGTGGATTCTCTTCCATCTTCTGTGTTTCTGCTGAATTTTTAATCTCTTTCACTTAAAGCCTGCGTCTGTGCTCTCTGCTTATGCTGCGTAGTTTGCGTTAGTTATGAATAAATTTTGAGTGTGCAACACCCCCTCCTTGAATAGGCTCTGCCACGTGTGGTGTGAAAATATACTATATACTACAGTAATATATATATAATATATAATATATAATATAATATATATATTATATATATATAATATAATATAATATATATATATATAATATATATTACCTGTCTTACCGGATTGAGGGACGTAGACCCAACCTCTTTCTCCAGCCTCAACCCATTTTGGAAAAGGTTATATATTAATGCTTGAAATTAATAATTCTCAAATAATGTTTAAAAAACAAAGCCTTGAGCCTTTTTCAGGGGAGAGTTTGCTTCTCTTTCGTCGTAAATTGAGACTCTGCACAACTGAAAACGCACGCTCACCTAGCGACATTTGTTGAGGATTCTAAATTCCCCTGGGGGTTCTGAAGATGTGGAAACTTTACCAATTTGATCACGCCACCAATACAAGTGGATTTTATCTGATTACAAAATTTTCTCTTTTGATATTCTTCGATCAATGGAAGTCAAAAGAACGTTCACGGATTCAGCAATGGTTTCGCTAACAGATGGTAATTGTGTGTGTCTCTCTCTCTCTCTCTCTCTCTCTCTCTCTTCTCTCTCTCTCTCTCGTCTCTCTCTCTCTCGTCTCTCTACTCTCTCTCTGTCTTTTCTCTCTCTCTCGGCTCTCTTCTCGTCTCCTCTCTCTCTCTCTCTCTATTAATATATATACTATATATATATATAATATATATATATATAATACTATCTATATTATATATACTATATATATTAATATATATATATATATATATATATATATAATAAATAATAATATATATATATATATATACTATATATATATATATATATATATATATATAAATAGGCCTATATCTACTGTGCATATAAGGTAGTGCACATAAGGGTTCTGGAGTCGGAGTCGGAGAGTTGGTAGTTTTGAAGAGAGTGGAGTCGGAGTCGAGTCGGCAATTTGTGAAAAGGTGTGAGTCGGAGTCCGGTAATTTTGAGAGCGTGGATCGGAGTCGGAGTCAAGTCGGTAATATTTTCAAGAGGGTGGATTCGGAGTCCGGAGTTTGGAGCGGTAATTTTTGAAAGGTGGAGTGGAGTCGAGTTGGAAAATTTTTGAACCGACTCCACAACCCTGGTGCACACACACGTTTCTCATACTTCATGGATGAATATCATCCGCTATATGCAAAAAAAAATTCATGCGGTTGCGGATATCGCTACACACTCTCTCTCTCTCTCTCTTCTCTATCTCTCTCTCTCTCTCTATATATATATATATATTATATTATATATATAAAATAATATATTATATTATATAAGTATATATATATATATATATATATAAATATATACTAATATTTAATATAATAATATATTTAGTATTGCTGTGTACTTATAAATTAGGACAAATAGTTTCCAAAATACATGAATAAACAAAGCATTGAAAAGATAAATTTTGATAAGAAAATTGAAGTCCCGTTTGGATGTCAATCACGGACTTGATTTTAAACTTTGAGGATGTTAATGAGGAGACGAAAATGCAAGCGACAAGACACATACAATGAGGAATAAAAAGTCAGGGTGACAAGACAGAACACGAACAATGCAATTTCTATTGTCACGTAAATGATTGCCCTGCAATACAGACTCGTTTCTTTCTTAAATAAGGTTAATTATGTTTAAAAATAAAAAAGATTGAAAACAGGGTTAGAATACTTCGGAAAGAGACAAAGAAAAGGGGAGGGGGGGGTTTGTGTATGAGTTGTTTGGTGTTTTTATTAATAGAATTAAAGGGGGTCTAGTTAAAATCCTTTAATCCCTATTATACGTTGTTTAAAAAATGGTGGAGGGCAAGAGAAAAACTAGTTTAACACAGACACCACTTGAAAAATTCAAGTTATTTATTTTAATATCAATGAGAACGGCGATTTCGTGTCTTTTTATCTGCACAGATTAGAGTTTTGCCGGACCTAGTCTCGGAATCTGTCCGAGGAGGTTAGACATGTTTTTACTGGGTATCCAAATTTGGCATTGCAATTATATATTGAAAATTGTTCTTTAGAATTTAAGATATCAATATATATATATATATGCATATATATATATATTATATATATATAATTTATATATATATATATAATAATAATATATATATATTATAAAGTTATATATATATATATATATTATTATATATATATAATATATATATATATATACTATATAATAGAATAAATATATATACTATATATATATATATATATAATAATATCTATATATATATATATATATATATATAATTATATATATATATATATAATATATATATATATATAATATTATATATATATATATATATATATTATATATTGTAAACTAAAGAAGTTACCCGCATGATAGCTCGAAAACTAAGATAGGTACAAGAAACTATAACTATATGGAAATCAGCGCTATGATAATTTGTATGAAAAATGAAAAAAAATTATTTTTTTTTAATTTTTTTTTATATCCTTTTAAACTACGAAATAGGTACAAGAAAACTAAATAACATATTTAAGAAAGCGGTATGGAAAGTATGTTGAAAAAGATTATATTTTTTTAAACTAAATGGATACCCCAGGGTAAACCGCAAAGATGAAAAGTCCTGGTCTCTCGACTCCTGGGAACGACGGGTTCGTGGAACTATCCCCGCCCTCCAGGGAGGGTCTCCGCAACCCGCCTTGGTATTTGGGTGTCGCGGGGTTCCTCCGCCCATCCCCTACTGGTGGAAAACGTCCCCCCTCTCTGTCCTCCGCGGCTCGAGCCCCCTAAAAAATTTACAGGCTGATTCCACATATATGTTTTTAGATTTCTTCTACCTATCGTAGTTTTGGAATATAATAAAAAAAAAAAAAAAAAAATTCATTTTTCATACAATTTCATACGCTGATTCATATATGTTATCAGTTTTCTGTACCTATCTTAGTTTGAGATATCATGCGGGTAACTTCTTTAGTCTTGGCCATATATATATATATATATATATATATATATATATAATATATATATATGATATATATATACTATATAAAATATAATATATATATATATATATATATATATATATATATATATATATAATATATATACTAAATAGTATATATATATCAGTATATATATAGGGATCCGTTATATTAGTTTTTTTTTTCATATATTGTTATTATATGACTATCAACAATAAATTTCAGTGCTGATAAGCAGGATAAAATTTTTTTAAATAAATACAAAAAGTAATTATTTAATAAAATTGTACTTTTTTAAGCATCGTAAGTTTAGCAGTTACCGAAAGAATGAGAAGATACCTTAATATTTTCTGAAATGCAAAAAACTTATTTAGAAAAAACCCTAAAACAAGAGAAAAAAAAGTTAAGGCAAAGAGATCCATCTAGGGTAGGCATAAGGTTACTGCATCGTCGATCCATATAGGTTAGGTAAATGTTTACTGCATCATCGATCCATATAAGTTAGGTTTTGGCTTAGGACCACAGTATATATATTACCAGTAGGTCAGATAGATAGGAATATTGTCGGGCAATTTCTGATATGCCCTTTTAGAATTGAAAATAAATTCATGTACTATTTATGACGTTTTCGAGCATAAAGTAATCCAGCAATATTTTAAAAACAAATATTGGTCATTTTCCTTAAAAAAAAAAAAAATTACCACTATAAATACTAAAAATATATATGATCTTAGAAATAAGTTTTGCTAAATACAAAGCAATTTAAATGTTTTTATTTTTCGGAGAATATTTTTGACGGGAAAGGTACACTGCACTGCACTGTGTGCATATACACAAGGTGGTCCGAAAATTATAACATTGGGTTGAAGTACTAATAATATATCTACTATGTTAAGACCTAGTTATAATAAGTTTTGTAAGAAGTCAAACTCTGAAAATGTCCGAACTTCTACGGACGAAAGGGTTTATTTAGCAAATACTAAATATAAATGCTTCTAAATTTTTTTGGAAGATATTTTCAAGAAAGATATTGAGGAAATTAAATGGAAATTCAAAGATTATTTATTTAGAGAATTGGAAGAGAAATGTAAAACTTATATCAATACAAAAGATGACATAAAATTTCTAAATAGCAACATGGTCCTGTCCTGTTTCCTTTGAAAATGACATTAATTAGTGATAAATTTCAAATATAAAACATTGGTTTTAAAAATCCTAAATATTAAAAAAAAAAAAAAAAAAAAAATTAAGCATTTAATTCCGAGAGTACCATCGTA
>JABUQX010039009.1:20000-27500 GCA_015478945.1 Trachelipus rathkii
AATACCCATTCTTATATCGCTGCTTTACTTAATTGGTGACACAACTCAAACAACATAAATTTCCGAGGAAAGGATTATTATAGTGGTTATATTTTTGAAAATGCTAAATATAGACTTTATTAATTATTATGTAACATATAATTGTTAATTATAATAATTAATAATGTTTGCATATAACATTTTCAAAAATATAAGTATTAAAAAAAAAGTTTCCCCTCTAAAATTTATGTTTTTTTGAGTTGTGTAACATGCACGGAAAATAGTGTAGTTAAGTAGAAGACATGACTTAATCGAAAGGAAAGCCCCCCCCCCTCCACCATCCCCCATAATCATATATAGCTAGGGTTGGTGATTTTTTTGATTTTTTTTTAGAAAAAAAATCAATTTTTGATTTTTTTGATTTTTTGAGATTCGTGACGTCAAGCGAAATATAATTTGTAAACGAACTTTTCTTAAGTTCGATATAGTATTATTTTTTAAGTGATTTATTGAATTTTATTCATTCTATATAAATCAAAATGGAAAATCAGGAAGGATAAGTAACCGTGAAATAAAAAAAAAAACATTTGTTTATACCAGAGTTGGTGACAATGCCAACAGTTTGTTAAAAATTAAAAAATATATATTAAAAACTTCATAATATATATAAAAATTATCCATATTGAGAATCGGATAATTTTAATGGTGAATAAGGGGTTCATTAATACTTAATAGTAACACCTGATATTATTTGTAATATTGATAAATGTTACATCAGAAATAAAAGACAACTGTTTGAAAAATGATCCTTTGTTGACAATAGTGTAGAAATTTGGAACAGAGTAGCCTTGCTATAATATTATTATTTTAATTTTTTATTTCTATTGAAGTTAAATCACTTAAATATACAATATATATATATATATATATATATATATATATATATATATATATATATATATATATATATATATATATATATATATATATATATATATAATATATATATATATATATATATATATATATATATATAAGCAAATTTTTAAAATCAAAAAATCATGATTTTTTTAAAAAAATCAAGGGAAAAAAATCAGTTGATTTATATTAATTGATATTTTCGATGCCATTCATGTATATAGCAAAGCATTGATAAGTTCTATGAAAAATATAATCCATCAGATATCCAATATATATATATATATATATATATATATATATATATATATATAAAGTATAAATATATATATATATATATATATATATATATATATATATATATATATATATATATATATATATATATATATATATATATATATATATATGGACAGTTACTTAACGCCCACACGGAACGGGGAGCTCGGATCAAAAAAATTTTCACAGGTAGCATCTATGATACATAAATAGATGTTCTAGGGTCGAAATGAAATTTTTTTCTTTTTTTTTTACCTGTTCTAGGGGAAAAATTATATATTATTTGTAAAGGTATTACACGGCAATGGAAATTATTGATTTGAAGGGAACACAGGGGGATCGTTTTCCATACCGAGGGAGGCGGAGGAACCCCGCGACACCCAAATACCAAAGAGTTGGGGTTCCGGAGACCCCCCCGGAGGGGGGTAATAGTCCTCTACCCTGTAGTTCCTCGGAAGGCCGAAAGACCCCGACTCCTGCCTTCCTGTGGTATACCCTTGGGGTATTCTTTAATTCACATTTTCCTTACTAAAATTTTACCACGGATTCCAAAATGTATTCCTTTCGCTGTAGCTATTGTAGTTTTCTTTGAGATATGATTTTTTTTTTTTTTTTTATTTTTTTTTCATTTCGACCCTAAAACGTCTATTTATGTATCATAGAGGCTACCTGTGAAAATTTTTTTTTGATCCGAGCTCCCGTTCCGTGGGCGTTAAGTGACTTTTAGCTATATATATATATATATATATATATATATATATATATATATATATATATATATATATATATATATATATATATATATATATATATATATATATATATATATATATATATATATATATATATATATATATTATATATATATATATATATATATAGTAGTTGAGACTCAAAATAATGGATGCCCATGGGAATTTTTGAAGACCATGGAATTTTTATTTCCCCTCTCTCCACCCTCCACACACGAAAAAAACAAGTTTTTTTTTCTGAAATATATATATATATATATATATATATATATATATATATATATATATATATTAGTATATATATATATATCTATATATATATATATATATATATATATATATATATATATATATATATATATATATATATATATATATATATATATATATATATATATATTATCGCCGTATATGGCCCCACAAGGCCCGCACCGCACCACACCAAGTAACGGATGGAGTTTGCTACATGGTATCTCCCTCAAACTTGACACCCCCATAGGTGGGTTACGTGGCCATGCACCCATCCCGGAGTCGGATCCGGCACCGGTGTTGGCTCTGGTGCGGTGCCGAGTTAGTAAATATTTGAATAATAATACAGTATTGGTGTCTTTATATATGTTATCGAACCCGTAGATCTCGAATATGTGGGTTACAAGTTCGTAAAGGGTGTCTGGGGACTCCCCGGAGGGGTTTCCCAGTAGAAATGAACGGAATGCATAAGAGAAGTGGAGAAAGAAGTCGGAGTCAGAGAAGGAGTCTGAGTCAGAGGATTCGGAGTTGATAACGGCACCGATGCTGGAGCCGGTGTGGTGCTGAGTTAATAAATATTCGCTTAGTCCCATATTGGTATCAAAATATATGTTTATAAGGTCGTAGAACTCGAATATGAGGGTTGTAAGTTCGTAAAGGGTGTCTGGGGACCCCCCGGATGGGGTCCCCAGAAAAATGCACTGAACGCAAAACAGAAGAAGATGGAAGAAGGAGGAAGGATGGAGGAAGGAGTCTGAGAAGGAGTCAGAGTTGGTACCGACACTGGTGTTGAAGCCGGTGCAGTGCTGATTTAGTAAACATTCGTTTGCTATTTTATTTTATGTTTCATTTTACATTTATTCTGTGTTTAATTTTTGTTTTCAATTTAAATTTTTTAAATTTATTTTCAAATGTTTATTATTTTTTA
Source organism: Trachelipus rathkii (assembly GCA_015478945.1). Lineage (NCBI taxonomy): Eukaryota > Metazoa > Arthropoda > Malacostraca > Isopoda > Trachelipodidae > Trachelipus > Trachelipus rathkii. The sequence goes on from JABUQX010039009.1 coordinate 23,106, forward strand.
TATATTTTTTAATTTATTTTGTTGAAAAAATATAATTTTTACTAAAATTTTTATGCTTTTCATGTTTATAACTTAAAAATTTGCGTTTTTACATACCCTAAAGCAGTAAATCAAACCACCCAACCTACCCTCCCCACCCCACCCGTGATCTATTGATCTAGTGATCTATTGATTCATGTCATATTTTGTATAACATAACACAAAACTTTTATTCTTTTTATGTTCATAACTTAAAAAAATTTACATTTTACATACCCTAAAGCAGTAAATCAGTAAATCAAACTACCCAACCTAACCTCCCCACCCCGCCCGTGATCTATTGAACTATTGATTCAAGTCATATTTTGTATAACAACACAAAACTTTTATTTATTTTTATTTTATTTTGTTTAAAAATATATTTTTTACCAAAATTTTTATTCATTTTATGTTTATAACTTAAAAAATAAGCGTTTTTACACCCCTAAAGCAGTAAATCAGTAAATCATACCACCCTCCCCTCCTCTCCGCCCTCCTCCCACCATCCTAGGATCTATTGATCTATTGTTTCAAGTCACATTTCGAATATCATTTAGGATAAACAACATAAAAACAAGTTCTTTATACACTGATCAACGAATATCTGCTAACGTAACAAAGTTTTCACATTAATAAAGCTAACATAACAACCTGAACTATGAAAATAATGTACAACGGCAAACCTAACACAACTTACGTACGAATAAATTGTTAACATTAACAAAGTTCCACACTTAGGACCAGTAAAGAAACTAACATTAAAACATTTCATACTGTTTCAAGAATATTTCAAACATTTTAACGTTAATTTTACATTGACATAGTAATATTTAACAAAAAATTATCATAAACTTACATATCTATCATAATCCCAGCGTTTTTTTTACACCATCTAAAGCAGTAAAGCAGTAAATCAATAAATCAAACCACCCTCCCCTACCCTCCTTCCCATGATCTATTGATCAATTGATCTGTTGTTTCAAGTCACATTTTGAGTATCATTTTGGATAAACATAACATAAAAAAACAAGTTCTTTATACACTGATCAACGAATATATGCTAACGTAGCAAAGTTTTTCCCATTAATAACGCTAACATAACATCACTTGAACTAAGAATATAATGTACAACGACAAACCTAACACACCTTAAGAGCGAATAAACTGCTAACAATAATAAAGTTCCATACCTAACGACAGTAAAGTAACTAACGTAGAATACAAAAACGTAACCTATTCACACTTTGGCACGCATATCTCTAACATATCAATGTTAATTTTACATTAACATGGTGATATTTAACAAAAATTTATCATAGCCTTGTCTAATTATCATACTGACCAACGAATATAAGCTAACGCAGCAATGTTTTTTTACATTAACATAGTAATATTTAACAAAATTTTACCATAATCTTACCTAACTTTATAATACCTAACGGATAAATGCAAACATAGTAAAGTTTTTATCCTCTGTAAAGCTAAACTATGAACATAACATACTTAACACACAACAGCCGTACGAATAAACAGCCATCATTAACAACTTAACCAATAAAGCGAACATAAGGGAAGTAAAACAAGTTTTCATTTTTATAACATATATTTTTCATTGAAAAGAGCGTTATATAAATACATAAAAACATATAAGTTTAATTTAAATATATTAATTCATCTAAGCAGGGGACAAGGGATTCAACATAAACTGAGCATGTTCTATATTCAGAGATTCAACCCCCTTTGAAAGGATGTAAGTATAAATGCATTCTGCAGCACCAAACCATTTTTCTGCATATTTTGGTTCAACAGCACGCACTCTCTCAAGCCAGAGAGAAGTAAACTTATCCATGTTGCTAGCTATTAACATACTCCTGTATACCTCATTATACGGTAAACCACATATTTCAGTGTAAATATCGTAGATTACCCCATGAGCTATATGTATTAAGTCCTCAAATATGTCGACGTCGTCAAGATGTGATGTTAATTCGTTTTTCATTTTAATCAAAACTGCAATATTTTCAGATGCTCGAACTGTGAAACCTATAAATGTCTGCCAGAATTTGACACTATCGATGGGTTTCCAATAGTTGCATACATCAAGGCTTTTTACATTGTCACGTGACGAGAAAACAGCATCTATTCTATTAGTTCCTCTCAAACTGTTTCCACCGCTAGATATTTCACTACGAGTCGATGCATCAAATGACACACACTTAGCCTCTACCCAGGCTCCTGTGATATCAATAATCTTGATGAATTCTTCAACAGAAATGAATAAGGGTCTATTATTTGCACCCCCGGCTGGAATACAAACAATGTATCTGATTCCATTTGGTTTACGATTAAATATAAATGACACATCGTTGGGAATAACGAAGGTCCTCGTAAAGATATCACCAACAAGCGTAGAGGAAGGGTGAGACGTCATCGTATCAACACAGCGGAAAATATCCTACTGATGAAACTCGAGTGTATAAACAGTCCCGAAATGTAATGAGATTCTTTCTTTCATCCAATCAGAAGAAAGTAAAGAAGTATACGACGTACGAACAAACCATATCAGGTCGAAAGTACATATAATCTAGCCTGGCAACGACAACAACACAATAATATGAAACAAATTTAGATAAAACAAAACAAAGTTTTATCCAAACATAACATAAAAATAAGTTCTTTGAATAAAATATCATAGTAAAGTGTAATAATTCACTGATCCTAAAGCAGTAAATCAGTAAATCAAACCGCCCACCCTGCCTTCCCCACCCTCCCTTCCATGATCTATTGATATATCGATTCAAATCATATTTCGAGTATCATTTTGGATAAACATAACATAAAAATAAGTGTTTTATTTACTGACCAACGAATATATGCTAACGTAACAAAGTTATCACATCAATAAAACTAACATATCATAGCATGAACTAAGAATATAATGTACAACGACAAACCTAACATACCTTACTCACGAATAAACCGTCGACATTAACAAAGTTCCATAACATAACCGGACCAAATATTATTTTATTATCACATACACGAATTATTAATTATTATTATTATTATTATTATTATTATTATTATTATTTTTATTATTATTTAATAATCATAAAGTTTTAACAACCGTAAAGTTAACATAATATCGCCTAAACTAAGAACATAACATACGTACGAATAAACAGTCAACATTAACAAAGTACACTGACTAATATCAGTAAAGTAACTACCACGGCATCACAAACCGTAACCTACTCTCCTACACCCTACAAAGAACCTAACTATCATACTTACCGAGGTTTGACGCTATATGACACACAGATGTTCAGTTAGACTTACACGGTAGGCTTATCATTAGGGTTACTTTCATGTTTATACAAAAGCTTTCACGAATGCGCCCTCTCATCAACATAATCTCAATCTTTACTATACATAACCGAACAATTTTCAGCAACGAACCCCACCACTTGGAGATCACTCCCAGAGAGATGCACGAAGATCCATCTCGGGGTACCCGAAGGCAGGTGTAAACGGCAAGGACACAGCCCTACTTGGAGATCACCGCAGAGAGATGCATGAAGACCCATCTCGGGGTACCCCGAAGAGGGGGTGTAAGCGGTTACATAAAAATTTCCACGGGCATCCAATATTTGTACTCAACTACTATATATATATATATATATATATATATATAAAATATATATAAATATATATATATATATATATATATATATATATATATATATATATATATATATATATATATATATATATATATATATATATATATATATATAATTTAAATCCAAGACTTTATAGTTTAATTATAATAATATACGAAATAATAATAATAAACTTTGTAAAATGTAATTAAATATAATAATCTAATTTTTATTTTGTTAAGGTAAATTTAAATTTTTATTTGTCTTATTATAAATTAAATGTTTATATTAACAAGTTGAATTTAAATGTAAATTATATTTAATATCTAAGATTAGTTTGCTTATTTAAATTATTAATATATGAAATGATAATTAAATGTGAAAAATTTATTTAAGTTTATATCAATTTTAAAAAATTAAATTTACATTTTTATTATTTTATTTTAAATTTATTTAAGTTTAAATCAATTTTAAAAAAATTAAATTTAGATTTTTATTATTTTATTTTAAATTAATTTAGAAGCGCAAGTTTAATACGTCAATAAATAATATTGTTCCCATCTACACGAGCGCTTCAAATGTTCGTACATAGATGGAACAATGTTTTACTCGATCTTTTCAACTGGCGCTTGTTCGGCGTAAGAAACCCGCGCTTTTTAAACGCTCCTATAGAAAAGTCGTAAAGATTTTAATATTTGAGAATAAAAAGTTGAAA
>JABUQX010039009.1:30000-38385 GCA_015478945.1 Trachelipus rathkii
AAGCTTAATAAGTTTATTTCACTTGTCTTTTTACTAATTTGTTAGTTTAATAAATGTATTTAAGGTAAAGTTTCTTTCACTAGTCTTTCTACTAATGTTTTAGAGCTTAAAAAATTTATTTAAACTTAATAAGTATCTTTCACTTGTCCTTTTGCTAATTTGTTAGTTTAGAAAATTTATTCAAGCGTAATAGGTTTCTATCACTAGTCATTTTACTAATTTGTTAGTAAAAAAATATTTTTGCTCAAATTTTCTTGACTATGCAGAACTTCCTCATCTGATGGCAAAACTTGGAAACCTTCAAGTGAAAGTTTCTCAGCTTTTTTTTCTGCTCTTTGGCATTCTCATGTAATATTTTATTTTGTACATGGCTCCTTCAATGCCAAAAAATTTTGCTTCAGAAAGATGGAAAGTGTTGAAAGCAACTGATGCATTATTTTTTGTCAACTGTCTAATGTGCTTAGCACATTCATATGTGACGGTTAAATCTCTCAAGAGTATTTGGTTTTTGGTTTGTGCTAGTCTAGTACGATTACTCTTATCATTATCTAAACGTTCTGTCAAGGCATTTAACTTACATGATCATCAACTTCTCCCATTTTTAATTAAGTTAAATAAATTTTTTTTATAGATACTTCTGAAAATAGAAATAAAAAGACTTAAGAAGCCACATGGGCCTATCAAGAGACTGTCCCAGTCTAGTCAACCAAACAACAATGTTGTATTAAATGACAACTTTGTCTACTTTCTCTTCCAACTTACGATCAATCCGTGGCCAGGCCCCGAAGACAAATGTCATCCAAAAACACTGGAATTCCGTCCTATAATATACCAGTAAATTTGACCTCCTGTTGGATAGGGCAATGCCCTGTGAGCTCCAAGACCATATTATACAAAGAATAATTGTGGAAGGATACAACAGAAGTGATATATTGGGACGGCGAGAGTATCTTTTTAGTACCACAATCAACTGAGAATTAGTTTAATTTTATCAGTAAATATACTAAGGAATTCGTCAAAATTACTATGCACACCTTCTATAATAATTCTTAATAATATAAGTAAATAAAATATCTGAAATAATAAATCTATTGAAATCGTTTTGATCCATGGAAAATTAAATGAAATTTAATAGGAAAAAATATGTACCTGCTCTTTTCAAAAAAACAAGCAAATATCCCAAAATTATATATCACGAAATATATATATTTATAAATATATATATATATATATATATTATTAGGTATATATATATATATATATAAATATAGTATATATATGATTTATAAGGGTATATATATATATAAAATATTATTAGATATATATATTATAATAATATATACACCCACGAATATATATAAATAAATACACTTAATGTAAAAATATATAGAGCATTACTTTTAAGGAGCAAGCTTTATATTTACCTAATGATATTTGCATAAAATAAATGATTGCAATGTTTATAATTTGTAAAATCCAGCTGTTGCGATATTCAGCTTTCATAATTCAATATCCGGAAGACGAAAAGATTTAATTATGAAATATTTATATTTACAATATATATTAATATAATAAATAATTTGTAATTAGAGGTAATAAAAAGCTTCTTTATATTTAATAATAAATAATATTACTAATTGGCAATTAAATGTTTTGTATTTATAAACAACGAGTTACTTCGTAAATTGTGCTATGACGTTGCGATGGTGAGCGAGAATTCCGTCTGCTGTCATCTAAATCCGTAAACATGGGAAACACAAAAAAAATATCGACACATAAAATTGAAAACTATGATTCGTATACACTTGAAACAATATAGTCTAGGTTAGGTACACCACAATCTGATAAAAAGTAAAAAAAAATAACTTAATTGAGGAGCTAACCACAGATATAAAATTTAAATAAAATATTTGTTACACACAAACACGCTTAATATGGATTAACTAGCTTGTACAAACGGTATATCATTACTGGACACATCACATTGCAATAGCGAGAATTACGATTTTGGAATGACCAACCTAACAATACATCCAAGACCAAGAGCATAGATGGCAGAAGAATGGAAAAAATGGTGTGTTCCAGTTTTTATATGAGGATTAGTATCCTTGTAATACATTATCGTCCATGACAAAGGTAGCCATAATTAGTAAGCAGAAAAATATTAATGTTGCATAAATCAAAAGAAAAGTAAATAGATATTCACAGAAGAATAGGCGGAGTTTACCATTGATCAAGAAGTATTACATTAAAATAAATTGACGAAACAGAAGAAAAAGTAGCAGATATTCACCTGCGAAGTGAGCTTCCATCATCGTTGCAGAATAAAAATCGCTGTTTTATTATTTTAAATAATATATAGTATTATATATATAGTATACTTATATATATATATATATATATTATATAATATATAATATATATATATAATATATATTATATATATATAATAATATATATATTATATATATATAAGATATATATATTTCTTTAATGATAAATTATAATATATATTATTATATTATATTTAAATATAGTATATCTTTTATTTATTTATTTTATATCTAATATATATATTATATATATATAAATTTTACTATATAATATATATATATATATATATATATATATATATATAGCCCCCTAGCTCCTATATTTTCCTCATCTTTTTTTGCCCATTTATATTTTTGCGGACAATCTGCTCCAAAATGCTTAATCGAGCGGCACACTACGCACTTTTTCGGGAATCCCCATTCATTTAGCGGATTGTTCCCCTCCATCGGTAACTTTTCGCAAGGGTTCCACCCATAACTACGAAGCCACCAGTTAAACAAAATGGGACCTATATATCCCTTTCTTAAAAATTGTTTCTTTTTTCTTTACTAAATGAAGCCAAGCTTCACTTTTATAACCCTTTTGAATTACCAACGGAGGAAGAACAAAACGAACAAAAAAACGTTAACATATATTTTAAGCACTAAGCAATACCCCGTTCCAATACATTTTAAATATTACGCACATCAATTACCAAAATATCAATAGTTAAATAAATCCCCAAAATATTCCTATTCTATGCAATCAGTTAAATAAATTTATTAAAATAATCCTATTCTAAACGCATATTAAATGTTACGCAAACTAGCAAACTCCAATCGTTTTGGCATATATCAAAGAAATCACTTACATTTATTTCTAAACTTTACGCTGACAACTCCACTTAGCACAACCGACGAATATAATGTTTGAACAAATACTGATCCGGTTTTGTTAACAGTGTTGCCAACTCAAAATATCAGAAGGCACTAGATTTTATTAAAAAAAAGTCAAAATGCCAATATTTGATGAAAAAAGCAATAGACGCCTCAAAAAATCAGTAAAAATAAGAACACGCGTTTAGTAAAATTTTGCACTAAAGTTGCAATAAACGCACTAGATCTATTGCAAAATGCACCAAATTGGCAACACTGGTTTTGTATTTTATCATATGTATTACAAATAATCGATTTACAACTAATCGATTTAATATTACACTATCAATCGATTTACAAATCAATGTATCGTTAATTCCCATAAAATATCGAGTGGGCTTAGTTTTTATTTTTCTGCTGCCGAAAAGTAAAATTAAGCATATATATATATTATTATTATTATTACAAACACTTATTCCCGCTTAAGCGGGTAGTGGTTGCATGCAGCTTCCCTAATTCATATTTTCTTCATCTCTGGGCGATGCTGTGAGAGAGTTGCCGCCGTCGCGGCGTGCCTCGTCCGCGCACCCCTGTTCCGCAGGTGGGGATGTCTCCGCGGTCCCCACCCACCTCCTCCATTCCATTCTATCTTCGTACAACACCCTACCTCCTCCACCCTCATCCCTCTCTCTTCCAGTTTTCCTTTATTCATCCATCCACCTTCTTCTTGGTCTCCCCCTTCCTCTCCTCTCCCCTCCCAAACTCTCCTCACCCTCCTGTTCCTTCATTCTCTCCAGATGTCCAACCATCTTTAACATTCGCTTCTCCGCTCTTCCCACCAACATTCTTCCAATCACATATCTCTCTTATCACCCTATTCCCTAATCCTCTCTCTTTTACTAACCCCCCATAACTGCTCTCAACCCTTTCATCTCAAACACTTCCAACTTCTTCTTGAACCTAGCATTCAAACCCCCATGTTTCACCCATATAGTACCGCTGGAACACAAATTTTTTCAAATATATATATAATTAGTATATATATAATATGATATTTATACTTATATATATATATATTATAGTATATATAATATATATATATATATAGTATATATAGTATATATATATATATAGTAATATATATATACCGTATAGTATATATTGCACCGCACCATTTATATTCTACGTGTTGTGGGTAAGTGATCAAATAGTATCAAAGACATTTTTTGTGTGGAGTGGGTCTAGATATATTTATATAATGAAAACTGTTTCAAATAGTCGAGACCTCCACTTTTCAAAAATATTTTCATTTAAAATTTCATTAGATCAAATGAGGAATTAAAAATTTAATGGCTTATGGAGGAAGGTAAAAAAAGAATGTCGCATGGCAAAGTTAAAGAATTTGAAACGAAGTATAAAAAAAATCCAGATTCCAATTCAAAAAATAATTACACTCAAGACCTAAATTGCATTGAAAAATAAAAGCTATCAGCTTCCCCTGGACTGACATTTCCCACATTTTTTGTAAGTACGATCTAATTCGCTGAGCACTGGGACTAATAACTTACAGAAATTGAAGGAAATTCTTTAACGATTTTTGTCCTGAATGTGGCACAAACCAATGCAAACTTGAGCATTTCTTACCGTTTGTTTGGTAAGCACCAAATGACAAAAGAGAAAACTCTAATTCACATTTCATTTATAGGAACAAAGTATCTCTATGAAATAATATTGGTGTCTGTCTGTGTACAAGGAAAATTGTTTAGGTTCGTATGTAGTTGGAGGTATTTGGAAAATAACCCTCGTATTACAGAGCAGACAAAATATATCATTAATAAAATTATGGGATTTATTTCCCATGAATTATTGGGGGTTTTGGGGTCTTAGTTTGTGGTAGGCTATTTAAAAATTAAATATCCCTCGTATTACCGACCGCCAAGCGAATACATGGAAGGCGGGGTACGGTGTCCTTTGTCGGGGGACTTTGTCCCATTTCCGGGTCTCCCTACTACCTCTTCTTACACGGATTTTTTCCCCCATGAAGTGGTCGGCAATAATAGGATGGGTATTATTACTTTCAAAATGCCAGATACAACATAATATCCTACCTTCCTTTCCCCTCCCCTCAAAAAAAAAGGACTAGATTTTAATTTATATATAAACCTATAAAATTGAATTAAGAATAAACAAATTTCCCGATTTTTTTTTCAAACAAGCAAAATATAAATATAACTCCTTATTTAAACTTAGCGAGAATTACGATCAAACTATAAAATGTGCCTACGTCTATGTATAGAGAAGCTAAAAATTTATTATATGCGCTTTTTAATTATATAATATATATATATTCATATATGATATAATATATATATATAGTATATATATATATATAATTAATATATATATAATATTATATATATAAATAATTAGTAATATATATATATATATATATATATATATGTATATATTATATATATAATAATATATATATATATTATATATACATATATATATATATATATATATATATAAGTCTATATCGATTTTTTGTGTAAATTCACTTCATAATATCTTATTTTACATATTTTTAAGAGAGAGAGAGAGAGAGAGAATCTGATCATAAATATATATATATATATATATATATATATATACTATATAGTATATCAATATATAATACTATACTATTATATATATATATATATAATTATATATATATATATAATATATATATATAAGACAAACAGGGTAGATATGACAGACGAACGGGGAGTCGTTTAAAAAAAAGTACCCTCTATGATAGGTAAATAGATGTTATAGCGCGTAAAATATCGATATCGAAAAATATTGATATATTCGATGTATTTCGATTTTTTTACATATTTAGGGCTCGAGCCGACGGGACAGAGTGGGTGACATATCCTGTCGTCAACCGGGAGGCCGAGAGACCCCGACTTTGTACATCTTGGCGTTCTACCATCATAAAATTTTTTTAAGTCTTATGAAATATACTATTATACTATATATAATTATATAATTTATATATATAATATATATATATATATATATATATATATATAATAATATATATATATTATATATATATATTAAAGAATACCCCTAGGGTAGAACGCCAAGATGTGCAGAGTCGGTCTCTCGGCCTCCCGGTTGACGACGGGGGGACTTCGTCCCCCTGTGTCCCCCGTGTGCTCGAGCCACCTAAATATGTAAAAAAAAGATATTTATCGATATCGATATTTTACGCGCCTAGAACATCTATTTATCTATCATAGAGGGTACCTGTCGAAAATTTTTATTTAAAAGAAAATTAAAATGTTAAAATTTCCTTTTTAGTGTATGCACAGACCATTGAAGACTAAGATATTGCGCGGCTTCAGTTGTTTCGAAACGCAAGTAACAATATCTCTTATTCACCTTCCCTTTCTTAGTTAGAATAAATCTTTTCAGTATTTTGGAACATTAGTGTAAAGAATTCTCTTTGAAGATCAAAGGTGATATTTGTTTGTGCTCCTAAAGATATTAGTTTATGGTATTTGTTGGTACTCCTAAGGCCTTTAGTTTATATTTGTTGGTACTCCTAAGGCTTTTTTTTTTATATGTTTGGACCTAACAGTTCTCTAGACAATTTAACGTGAATGTTCCTTAATCCAGGAAAAGTCCTTTTTCTTTCTACAATTTTTTTCATATTTACAACATCGCTGTCGATTCAGTGTAGGATATTGCGTACGTCGGTCAATTAATTGGTTCTGGTAATGTCGGGTAAATACTTCGTTAGGTCCAAACTGTTTCTAGATCTAAAACGATCTATTTAAATAAAGATATTAATTTATAATAATAATCATAATCGTTTACTGTATGTATGTATATGCGTGTCATACTTTCGAATGCCAGACACCGCCTTTATGGCAAAACGTTCTGGCCACATTCGAAAATTAATTTTTAATAATATAGTAATTGTTGTTACTCTTGTCTACTATTGGATAGCTAATATTTTTAATGGTGTTAAACTAATAATAAAAATGGAAATATATATAAAATAATATAGTAAGTAACAATTAAAACATATATTAAACGTTATACCATATTTACGATACCATGGGTACGTTAGTACTAGAAAGTATTGTACTGTACATAGTGGAGTCCTATCTAATTTGATTATATATATATATATATATATATATATATATATATATATATATATATATATATATATAATTTATATTATATATATATATATATATAATATATATATATATATATATATATATATATATATATATATATATATAAAATTAAATTATATAACTTTTTTAGTGGTAAATTAATGCATAGGACACTTAAGCGCTTTTGTACGAGGTACAGCCTCCTCTCCCCCCGTATCTGTGAACCGTGAATGGTGGAAAAATAAATCCCCAAACCTATAAAAATGAAAAATTAAAGCGCTTAACCTATTGAGCAGTAAATAGGTTATAAATGAAATTTAGAGACCTCATAATTTTTTTCTGGCTCATTTGTTCGATATCGATGAAATTTGGAAGATTTTTTCACATTTAGCGTCTTTAAAAGCAGTTTTACCACTTAAAATATTATTATTATTATTATTATTATTATTATTATTATTATTATTATTATTATTCCCGGTAACGTAATTAATGATGACTGTATTTAGCATTTACAAATAAGTACTAAAAACCTGTCATGAAAATTGTTTTGAGTTTTGCCTCTACAAAGAACAGCGTTGTATGGTAATTATAAAGAAGAAACTAAAGCATTCATTTTACCATGTTCGAATCTAGAAATTCGAAATTTAATAATTTCTGGAAAAGGTAAAATGAATGTCGCAATGGCATATTAAATAAAGAAATATAGTGGTAACTCAGAAATGATACATAAATTCGATTTTAAATTAAAAGTAATATTAACTGAAAACATTTAATTAATTTAAAAATAAATATAAATAAAGTATTTGCCTGCTTCCTAGTGACATTTTGAGTACGTCCTAAGAATTCGCCAAGCACGGGGAAATAGCGCAATTTTACAGAATAAGGAAATTCCTTACGTTTGGTAAGCCATTTCGTACGATTTTGTGCTACATTGTGACATGCTAACTGGCAACTTTAAAATATGAACCATAAAGTTACAGAGAATGGAAGACAAACGAAAACTCCTCTAATTC
>JABUQX010039010.1:0-15000 GCA_015478945.1 Trachelipus rathkii
CGGTGCTTCGTTCCGGTTCAGATTGGTGTTTTAACCGTTTTCGCATTTATCGTAAAAACGCTTTCGCGTTTTCGTGCGCCGCTTCAGTATATCACAGCGTACAAACGTACCCTATTCACGCGCCAAGCATATCTCTAACATATCAATGTTAATTTATATTAACATGGTTATAAGTCACATTTCGGGTATCATTTCGGATAAACATAACACAAAAATGAGTTCTTTATATACTAACCAGCGAATATATGCTAACATAATGTTTTTACATTAATAAAGCTAACATAGCATCATGTGGAAAAATAATGTGCAACGACAAACTTAACACAACTTGCGCTGTAAACAGTTAACATTACCAAAGTTCCACACTTAACACCCATTAAAGTAAATAGCATTGCATACAAAACGTAACCTATTCATACTTTTTTAAACTTTATATTTCTTTGTTAGTTAATTTTACATTGACACTAATATTTAACAAGAATTTATCATAACCTTGTCTAATTATCTTACAGACCAACGACACTTCTTAAACTACAAAGTTTTATCAAACATAACATAAAAATAAGTTCTTTGAATAAAATATCATAAATAAAATTCCATAATAGTTTACTGATTTTAAAGCACTAAATCAGTAAATCAGTTAATCAAACCATCAACCCCTCCCCACCCCTCCCACCATGACCTTTTGTCTATTGATCTGACCAGTTCATGTCATATTTCAGTATCATTTCGGCTAAACACTACTTTTACAGTAAGTTTTTATACTAACCATCGAATATATGCTAACGTAACAAAGTTTTTACATTAATAAAGCTAACATAACATAACCTGAACTAAGAATATAATGTACAACGACAAACCTAACACACCATACATACGAATAAACTACTAACATTAACAAACTTCCGCGCTTAACAACAGTAAAGTACCTAACACCTCGTACAAACGAAACCTATTCCCGCTTTTTTCAAGCATATCTCTAACATATCAATGTTAATTTTACATTAACATCGTAATATTTAACAAAAATTCAACATAACCGTGTCTAATCATCATACGGACAACGAATATAACGCTAACGTACCGAATTTTTTACATCAACTTCGTAATATTTAACAAAAATTCATCATAACCTCGTCTAAATATCATAATCCCCAACGAATAATTGCAAACACAACAAAGTTTTAACCAAACATAACGCATAAAAATAACAAAATTTTATCCTGACATAACATAAAATAATATTTGAATAAAATATCTGAGTAAAGCGTGATAGTTTACTGATTTTAAAGCAGTAATTCAGTAAATTAGTAAATCAAACCATCCATCCCAGCAGTCTCCTACCCACTCATTCGCCTATGATCTATTTAATGAGCCAAGTCATATTTCGAGTATCATTTTGGATAAACATAACATAAAAAATAAGTTCTTTATATACTGACCTACGAATATATGCTTACGCAACAAAGTTTAGCATCAATAAAGCTAACATATCATAACCTGAACTAAGAATATAATGTACAAATGCAAACCTAACATACCTCGCGTATGAATAATCCGCTAACATCCTGAAAATTCCCTACTTATCAGAGGTAAAGTAGCTAACAGGTCATACAATACTCGATATGTTCCCACTTTTCCCGCATATCAGCAACAGGTAAAGACGTATTATCTAACAAAATCCCTTAACAAAGTGACCAATCTATCAAAGATACCAACATCTTGAACTATGAATTGACACTATCTTCATCAAAGTGTCACTCGTCTCGAGTATAACATCATTTGAACTATGAATAAACGTAGACATTAGCAAAAATTCTCGGGCAATCCTAACATTACTCAACAAAAAACTTAACCTTGGCTCACGTTTCTAACACATCATCGTCAGTTAACACAGTAATATCTTACAAAACTCAACATCATTTCTCTAACAAATCAGTGTTAATTTCACACAGTCATAGTAATATTTAACATAACGTACCTAACTTACGAATAAACAGCCTTCATTAACCTAGAGTATCTAAAGCAACACATCACCGCCCGAGAGAAAACCCAAGAGGATGCGCCCCTTGAAAGGGTGTGAATCCTGAGAGGGGGGCTCACCCCGAAGGGGTGTAAGCGGGCATTACCCCTCCGAAGGAGGGGTAAGGCCTCAGCCCTTCATCATCATCATCATCATCATCATCATCATCATCAGCCCATATGATGATTAGACAGGGTTATGTTGAATTTTTGTTATATTACGATGTTAATGTAAAATTAACATTGATATGTTAGAGATATGCTTGAAAAAAAGTGTGAATAGGTTACGTTTTGTACGAAGTGTTAGGTACTTTACTGTTGTTAAGTGCGGAAGTTTGTTAATATTAGTAGTTTATGATACTCGAAATATGACGTGAATCAATAGATTAATATATCAAAAGGTCATGGTGGGAGGGGTGGGGAGGGCTTGGTGGTTTGATTTACTGATTTACTGCTTTAAAATCAGTAAACTATTACAATTTACTATGATATTTTATTCAAAGAACTTATTTTTATGTTATGTTTGGATAAAACTTTGTTATGTTTACAGTTATTCATAATTAGATAGGGTTATGATAAATTTTTGTTAAATATTACTGTGATACATCAACGTTATTATGTTACGAATATGCATGGAAAAGAAGTATGAATAGGTTTACGTTTCCTTATCTAGCTCTGTTACTTTGCTGGTGTTAGGGTGTGAACGTTAATCAGCTGTTTATTAATTGCGTAAGTTGTGTTAAGTTTGTCGTTGTACATATATTCTTAGTTCATATGATGCTATGTTGGCTTTATTAATATGAAAACTATGTTACGTTAATATTCGTTGGTTGTATATAAGAACTTATTTTGTACTATGTTATCCGAATGGTACTCGATGTGACCTGAACCATTAGATCAACAGTCAAGGTCATGGTTTGGATGGTGAAAGGGAAGGGCGAGGAGGATGGGTTTTTGATTTACTGATTTACTGATTTACTGCTTTAAATTCGGTAAACTATTACGCTTTACTATGATATTTTATTCAAAGAACTTATTTTTATGTTATGTTTGGATAAAACTTTGTTATGTTTGGATAAAACTTTGTTATGTTTGCAATTATTTGCTGGGATTATGATATTTAGGTAAGGTTATGATAAATTTTTGTTAAATATTACTATGATAATGTAAAAAAACTTTGTTACGTTAGCATATAGTCGTTGGTCTGTATGATAATCGGACAAGGTTATGATACACTTTTTGCTAAATGTTACTGTGTCTTTGTAAGATTAATGTTAATATGTTAGAGATATGCTTGAAAAAGTATGAATAGGTTACGTTTTGCATGCAATGTTAGTTACTTTACTGGTGTTAAGTGTGGAACTTTGTTAATGTTAACAGTTTATTCATGTGTAAGTTGTATTAGGTTTGTCGTTGTAAATTATTTTCTTAGTTCATGTTACGCTATGTTAGCTTTATTGATGTAGAAACTTTATTACGTTAGAGTATATTCGTTGATCAGTATGATAATCGGACAAGGTTATGATACATTTTTGCTAAATGTTAGTGTGTCAGTGTAAGATTAACGTTAATATGTTAGAGATATGCTTGAAAAAGTAAGAATAGGTTGCGTTTTTGTATGCAATGTTAGTTACTTTACTGTTGTTAAGTGTGGAACTTTGTTAATGTTAACAGTTTATTCGTGTGTAAGTTGTGTTAGGTTTGTCGTTGTACATTATTTTCTTAGTTCATGTTACGCCATGTTAGCTTTATTGATGTGGAAACTTTATTACGTTAGCATACTTTCGATGCTCTGTATGATAATTACACAAGGTTATGGTGAATTTTTGTTAAATATTACCATGTTAATGTAAAATTAACATTGTTATGTTAGAGATACGTTTGACAAGGTGTGAATAAGTTACGTTTTTGTATGAATTGTTAGTTACTTTTACTGTTGTTAAGTATGGAACTTTGTTAATGTTAACCGTTTATTCTTGTTTAAGGTGTGTCAGGTATGTCGTGTGGGTTATATTCTTAGTTCAGATGATGCTATGTTAGCTTTATTAATGTGAAAACTTTGTTACGTTAGCATATATTCGTTGATCAGTGTATAAAGAATTTGTTTTTTATGTTATGTTTACCCAAAATGATACTCGAAATGTGACTTGAATCAATAGATCAATAGATCAATGGATCACGGATGGACAAGGAGGGTGGAGGGATGGTGGTTTGATTTACTGATTTAGGGTATGTAAAACGTTACAATTTTAGTAAAAAATTTGACTTGAATCAATAGATCAATAGATCAATAGATCATGGGATGAATGGGTAGGAGGGTTTGATTTACTGATTTACTGATTTACTGCTTTAGGGTATGTAAAACATGACAATTTTAGTAAAAAATTTGACTTGAATCAATAGATCAATAGATCACAGATGGTTAGGAGGGGGGGGTGGATAGTGGTTTGATTTAGTGATTTACTGATTTAGGGTATGTAAAACGTTACAATTTTAGTAAAAAATTTGACTTGAATCAATAGATCAATAGATCAATAGATCACGGATGGACAGGGGTGGTTGGATGGTGGTTTGATTTACTGATTTACTGCTTTAGGGTATGTAAAAACGTAAATTTGTAAGTTATAAACATAAAAAGAATAAGAAATTTTATTTATTTATTTATTTATTTTTATTATTTTTTTCTTGATGGTTCTGAAACTATTATTTTCGAAATCTACAGACCCAATAACATATATAAAGACACCAATATTGTATCATTACACAAATATTTAATAACTCGGCACCGCACCGGAGCCAGCACCGGTGCAGCTGTCAACTCCTACTCCTCTGACTCCGACTCCTTCCTCATTCTTCTTCCTTCCTCATTCTTCTTTCTTCCTCCTTCTTCCTTTCTTCTTCTCTTCTTCTTCTGTTTTGCATTCCATGCATTTCTTCTTCTTTTTCAAATTGGGATCCCCCTCCGGGGGGTCCCTGGACTCTGGATCCAAATCCGACTCCAACTCCGTCTCAGACTCCAAATCCTCTACCCTGTCTCCAAGTTTCAGTCTTCTACGATTATTTTAATTTTTTAGGGGGCTACGTCCCCTCTTAAGGGGGGACGCAGGGGAACGTAATCTCGTCTCCGACAAGATTACCTCATCATATAGCTCACATAAAAATTTTAGCCCGATACGTTAAGCCTAACATGGTTTTCAGGACGAATTTGACCTTGGCGCTAAGGGGGCAGCACCCCCTTAGGGGTGACCTACGGTCACCAAAACTCGCATGTGATCCAACTGTTCGATTGGGTATCGTTAAGCCTAATCTTCGCTCGGAAAAGGAAGCAGCAACAAGGGCGTAGCGTTATATTTCACCTTCGCTCTCGGGGGGAGGTACCCCCTATATACATCCTAGAGACTTGAAATTTCGTGTGTGATCAGTTTATCACACACAATAACCATATGCCAAGTTTCAGACCGACAGCTCTATTCCTTCCTAACGAAATCGGTTGCCGCTCAACTCCCGCACTTACTACTTACGTCTGTTGGAGAACTTCCCTGAATTCCATTTTTTTCATCAACTGATCTTCCCTGGTGCGGCGCATACACTTGGATTAAGCTCAATGTTTCTCCTTCCGTCTTCAGAGTTATCGCAATTATTCTTTCATTCACTAACAAAGTTTCCATTACATTTCTATAGAGTTTCGGTCTCATGATGATCGCTACTCCGTGCCTTCTCTCTTCATCGCTCTCCCCTTGTAGATCATTACATAGTCGTTATGTAATCTCTTAGTCCCATTTCCTCGGTACCTCACCTCACCCAACACATCCAGATTTTTCTTTTCCATCAAGTCTACGACATCATCCTCCTTTCCGGCAAAAGTACTTGCATTTATAGTGGCAATTCGGTATCGTGTATCCTTTTTCCGTAGTCCTTTATCACGCTTGTTCGTCAACCTTCGATTCCGCTGTGTCCGAGGCATAGCATTGGTAACTCGAGCGACTTCTTTTTTTACGTTGCCGGCTTGCTAGGCCTGTCGCCACAACCTTTCATAGTTTCCTATGGCAGGGGTTCATGGGAAGAAATTAATGGTACAAGGGTGTTCCCAGCCCCTAAAACCATGCGAAGAGTAATCTTCTTGTTATCTAACGTCGCTGAAAATATCCATTCTTCAACCAAATTTCAGATATATATATATATATATATATATATATATATATATATATATATATATATATATATATATATATATATATATATATTGAAGCAAAATATTGCTGCTACTCTTTATATATATATATATATATATATATATATATATATATATATCTCTCAGGCATGAAACTTACGGTAGCTTACAGGAGGCCAGACATCCTGTAAAAAAAAAATATGCAACTAATGTAATAAAATAATTCAAATTATTATTTACTACTATTAAAATAATGTTTAAAATGTTATACAAGAACGCTAATTTTACATTAAGATCATTTATTCTCTTGCGAAACATTATTTTTCGTAAGGATCATTGACTGGAGGAATTTCGATTTGTGCCTCCAAGAAAGCATAATTATAATGCTTTCAAAACACTGGTTGTCATGGCAACGTAAAAGAAACCTTATTCTTATTTTGTCTATTTTGAGGATTTTTCCACAAAGCCTCCTCTCGAACACGTCATAAAATAACTCCCAAATTTGACAATCTATATGTGAGTGAGTTTTACCCTTTATTACAAACAAATATATGGAAGAGCAAAGATAAAGAAGGCTATTTTTAAAAAGAAAAAATTTTATATCACACTTATTTAATATATCCATAGAATATTTGTGTATAAATATAGCTATACCCTCTCTTATATATATATATATATATATATAAATGCTATTTGTATATTTATGCATGTATATATGTATATATATAAATACAGATATAGAGTGAGGAGAGGAGAGAGAGAGTGGAAAGAGAGAGAGAGAGAGAGAGAGAGAGAGAGAGAGAGAGAGAGAGAGAGAGAGAGAGAGAGAGAGGAGAGAGTTATACTAAAATTAATTTTAGTTGTAATTTTTGATAATTTTGGCTCTAATTTTGGGGGACTCATTGGGGGGCAACGCTAAGTTCGAGCACGTAAAGATTTTAAGTGTGATTAGAGGCTGTATTTTGGATCACCCTGTCAATCAGTCTAGGTTTAACTCTAAACTGCAAGGTAGTCCTCCCTCATGTTGAAACTGTGTTTGATATTAATAACTAAGGAGATGCATGCATTGGTTTTGTGATATGCTGAATTATGAAAACTACGATGAATATAACAGAGGAATAAGAAGAAAAGATCTAACATTGGAAACTTTAGCTCTCTGTGTATTATTATTAAATTATATTATATTATTATACCATATTAGTTCAGTATTTAGTACATCAGAGGTGTTAGTTAATGGATTGAGCTTTGTAATCAGTCGTTCTTCCACTAGTTATGTGATTTCTTCTCTGTTGATTCTTTATTTATATTTAGTAAACTTTTTATATTTTATTTACTAACTATGTTATTATTTATATATTAGATACAAACTTACTTTATTACATTTTATTCATTGATGGGATTAGTAGTTGTTGTACTGTAGTGTATACACCACTTTATCCCTTTATATATTTTGATGGAATGACTCAGTTCAGTTTAGATATATTTTCTTATACCAGTTTATTAGTTTATTAAATAAATATATTTATGAATCTTAATATTCTTTTTATCTTTTATTATTAGTTGACAACTTATAAATAATGTCGTTGATTCTCTATTTTAATTAATATATGGTTCTAAGATAGTTAGTTCTTCTATATATATATGTATATATGTATATGTAATAATATAATAATATAATATAATATATGTAATAATATATATATATATATATAATAATATGTAATATAATATATTATAAATATATGTATATGTATATATATATTATATATATATATATATTAATATATATATATATATATATATATATATATATGTAATATAGCATATATATATATAATATATATAATATATATATATATATATATATATATATATATATATATATATATATATAATAATATATATATATATATATCTATATATATATAGTTACTAAGTACTAATGTTATCATCTCAAACTATTTCTGGAAGGGTGCATTGGCACAGGATCTGTGAAGTTTCGGGGAGCATGAAGATGTGTCTGATAATTCTTAGACCTTTGATCATCTTCTAATTTTGGTTCGATAAAGTTCTTATTCTTCCTGGGGTTACAGTTTTCTTTATTATTATTAGTGTATATTTTATGGAAGTTAATTCTCTATTCTATTTAGTATTGTTGTGATTGAAATTACTTGTTAAATGCAAAGGCTCAACTATATTCTTTTATTGTCTTCTAATCTTGTAAATTTAAATAGAAAGTCTATTTATTTTAACGAGAAACTAATAAAAAGTCTCTAAATAGGCCCTCTAATCATATTACTATAAATTCAGTATTTATTATTTTTTTTATTTTTATTTTTTTACATTTTCCTATCCAAATTTGAGTTCAAAATGTATTCCTTTTTCATTCATATTATTCTTATGGTTTTGAGGATATAATTTTTATTTTCTTTATTTTTTACAATTTCCACTAAATTGGATAAACATTAACAATCTGCTGTACCTTTCTGAGTAGCTGTTGTAGTTTTGAAGGATATGGTTGTGAGAAACTCTTCACTGGGAGCTGATGTAATGTAGGGGACAGATAGGATATTAAACTGACCAGGCCTTACCATATACCTTATTATTACCACATCAATAAAAATATATATTTTATTATTGTTTTCATTATGTATCTATTTTCCATTATTTTCCCTATTTTATATAAATATATCATACAAAACCCAATATTTCATTCTCTTATCAGTATCTTACATTTTCTTTTTGTTGACCCAGCATAAGATGTGTGACCCTAAATTTATTTGCTTTATACTATGTTTTGTTTTGTTTATTTTATATGGCAGTCCCTATTTGTTCATCTTTGGACCATTCTGGAGCATGAAATATTAATTGTTATTTATAGAACATTAAACTTCAGAACTTTTATTTTCTCTTAGTCTCAAGTTTATGGTTTTTATCTCTATTATCATAACCTCTGTGGTTCAACCGGTTTGTGGTGAGATTCTCGCAGGGCGTTGGTTCACGTCTCTCATGAGAGAGTTCATTGATTGTATAATATAATATAATATGTAATATATATATATAATAATATAATAATAACAATAATATATATATAATAATAATAATAATAATATATAATATATAACTATATATATATATATATATAATAATAAATAATAATAATATGTATAATATATATATATAATATATATATATATATAATAATAATAATATATAAAAATAATAATAATACATATATATATAATAATAATATATATATATATATATGTAATATAATAATATATATAATAATAATAATATCTATATATATATATATATATATAATATAATAATATATATAATAATAATATATATATATATATGTATATATAATAATAATAATATATATAAGATATAATAATAATAATAATAATAATAATAATATATAATAATATATAATAATAATAATAATATATACCTCTATATATATAATATATATATATATATGCTATATTGCTAGGCGGCTGATAGCTGGGGAGAATCAGTAGAGTAGAGTCAATAAGTAAATAAATTAATTAATGTTACTAGGGTTGTGAAGTGTTACATAAGTGATCAATTCTGAAATGGATAAGTTTGTAATAAGAAAACGTAAACTCGAGGAGAGCGAACTTGTACCACCTACTTTAAGTGAGAGTAATTTGAACATTATCATTCCTGGATCTTCAACATCAAAAGAATTTCTTTTAAAGAAAAGAACGTATTTAGAGAGTTATTTGTCTTACGGATTTTCATGGAACAACGATGCAGATAATCCACGTCCCCTGTGCTTAGTGTGTAGTGAAACGCTAAGCAATGAAGCCATAGTCCCCAGCAAACTTAAGAAACATCTTGCTACGAAGCACCTATTTGTATCCCAGAAACTCGGCTCATATTTTTCAAGGCTATATGGTCTTTCATGGAACGACTTTTATGGAATATGTACTGTTGGTGCACCATCAAGGACAGGAAAGTATAAAGGATTTACTGCGTGAGCTTTACAGGAAAATGGATCATTGATAATATCTCACTGCTTTCTGCACAGAGAAACACTAGTAGGGAAAAATTTTGGTGAGCGAGCAGTTCGCTAAATTATAAATCAGGTTGTGAAAATGATAAATTACATTAAATCGCGACCTTTGAAGTGTAGACTCTTTGAAAAAATTTGTGAAACGGATGCACCATATATCTCATTATTATTACATACAGAAGAAGTAAGATGGTTATCTCGTGGTAGAGTACTAAACCGCCTTCTCACACTCAAAGAAGAATTAAAAGTCTTTTTTGAGAAAGAGAAACATGATGCATTTTCTAGGTTGCTGCAAAATGATGGTTGGTGTTTACAGCTGTCATATCTGTCAGATATTTTTAGTAAACTAAATGAATTAAATACTTCATTGCAGGGACGACAAGAAACAATAGTTTCTTCAAACAATAAAATGAAAGGTTTCATGAGAAAGATAGCTTCTTGGAAGTATGCAATTGAGAAAAGTGATTTTTCAAATTTTCTATCCCTTTTATAATTTTCGGAACGTAATGGCGAGGAAAAGCTAAAAGACCTCATTCTTGATCATTTATCAAAATTGCAAGATGCAGTAGATAAGTACTTTCCTTCTCTTTCCGTTAAGAATCTTGAGTGGATTGTTTCCCCATTTCACAAGGCAGATATTGATTTAATGATCTCTGCGCTGATTCTTCACTGAAAATTAAACTTGAGAAGACTGACTTATCAGTGGCTGCATTTTGGCTTAGCATACAAAAGGAGTATCCTAACCTAGTAGAAAAAGCCACAAGTTTCCTTTTGCCATTTTCAACATCATACTTTTGTGAACAATCTTTCTCTGCAATGGTCACAATAAAATGCAAAACAAGAAATAGATTATTGAATCTTGAGGAAAATATGCGTGTTGCGTTATCAAACATCAGATCTAA
Source organism: Trachelipus rathkii (assembly GCA_015478945.1). NCBI lineage: Eukaryota > Metazoa > Arthropoda > Malacostraca > Isopoda > Trachelipodidae > Trachelipus > Trachelipus rathkii. The sequence goes on from JABUQX010039010.1 coordinate 11,141, forward strand.
CATACAATATTTGTACTCCAAGAATCAAGCACAAATTTCCCATTAATCGATTCTAAACTGCAAACTCCAGCTTTCAAATTTTAACAGGTATGTTTTATAGATATTTTAAATTTAAAATCTATTATTATTATTATTATTATTATTATTATTATTATTATTATTATTATTATTATTATTATTATTATTATTATTATTATTATTATTATTATTATTGTGTGTGTGTGTGTGTGTGTATTATTATTATTATTATTATTATAATAAGTGTGCCTCAAAGATTGGCCTTAAATAGGGTTGTGAATTACAAAGGTTGAGATCACTGAGTTTATTAAATATCTTCAAGAGAAAATCAAATATTTTCTGAAATCTCTTTTCAAAATTATATTTATTTAATTGAATATATATATATATATATATATACCATATATATACATACATATATATATATATATACTATATATATATATATATATATATATATATATACTATATATATATATATATATATATATATATATATTAACCTAACTTTATTCTAAGGAAAATCCAATTATTTTTACAAAATTTCTTTCTAGTATTTATTTAATTGAATTAACTAAATTTATTCCTTTTATAATTAAAATTGTTAATTAATTGAAATAATATTTAATTTTCATTCTAGTTTTAAAGTTTCATTGCACGACTTATTTTATTTACTTTAACCAGCTGACCCCGGCCCGGCTAAAATAGAAACAGCCCCAGCCCCAGCCCAGCCTCAGCAAAATTCCCGCGGTCGGTCCCTACCTAATATATGCATATATATATATATATGCTCTATCTCTCTCTGCCTATATATATATATATATATATATATATGCTATAATATACCTACTACCTTCTCTTTCATATATATATATGTATATGTTTGAGTAATATAAATTGTTTTCCGGTTCACGAATATATGTATATATATATATATATATATATATATATATATATAAATAACTTAACCATATATATATATATATATATATATATATATATATATATATATATATATATATATATATATATATATATATATATATAATTATATGCCTAATTTGCTAAATCAAACTAATTTAGAAATTTGACCTTGCTAGGTGTGTTTATAGAGATTATATATATTTTATCTTTGCTAAAGAAATAATTAGTTAATTACCCTTTATTTATTTAACCACTGAAAAATAATATCAATATTTAAAAATCTTACAATAAATGAGCAATTTGTCATTTTGTTCAAATAAATTGTTTTTAATTTACTAATATTAGCTGTACAAGCAATCTTTTATACTTATGTGTAGTCGAACGCACATTAATTGTAGAGCAAAAACATTAACATTATCATGTTTCTGCCTTGCATCAATTTTTAAATTGACCAATTCAGTCTTTCAGATCATGAAGAGTCTTTCACTTTCCAGGAAAAAGGGTCTAACCATGTCTTTTCTGTAAGGACTGAATACTGAAAGGTACCTTTATTCGATGACCACCATTGTTAGGGACTTTCTGAATTTTTAATAGGTTTCATATTTATATTGGCTGATTTCTACTTTTAAAACATCTTTCAATTTTTCAATATATGTGTCTTTCTCTTAGTAATGAGTTTCTTTGCTGTTTTTAAGTCTTTCTCTTTAAATTTAAAAAGCTTACCCAACTTTCAAAAACAAGACAAAATTGCTTGCTTACTGTAAAGGTTATATCATATTCCTATCCTAAATGATCTGGATTCCAGATGGGTAACACATTGCTTTACCTACCAGTACTTTAAATATATCTTCTCCCCAAGTCTTCCCATTTAGCTGTTCATGTTTGAACCTCTTACTGTTCTATTTTGTTTTATCTATTGTGATCTTTATTTAAAAATGTTTTTACTATTTAGGTTATTCTTGGTGCATTGGATCAAACTGACCAAGAGTTTGTAGATCATTCCCAGACTTTTTATTTTACTTTATTTGATTCTTTTATATTTGTTTATGATCTGTTGATGATATTTTTCAAATATGTTTTGACTTATATTTCATCTGTTCATTATGTCTTATTTATTCTAGTTTATTCTATGGAAGATTAAATTCATAAAGATATTGGAATCTCTTATATTCATTCTGGACCAGTCTCCTATGACATGAGTTTTGTTGGCGAGATAGTTCTTCCATGACATTTTAGAGACAGTCTTATGTTAAGTGCTGTTTTAGATAGTGAAAAGAAACTCAGGATTACATTTATGTTCAACGAGCTCCAATTATTACAAGCCTACAAGGCAAATATATCATTAACTCCTTACGAGTCACGGGTATATAATTATAAAAACATATTACATAACATGACTAACATTGCCAAATGACTGCCTCACCATGACTGTCTGAAAATCTTAACATGATATCTTAGGCTTTACGTAAAGATGCGCCGCTCAATTAAGTTTTCAAGGCTAAATTAAAAAGTCAATACGCAGACTTCGAAATATTGTCTTTGAAGTATCATAAAAGATCAATTAAAATTATTGGCTCTGTTCACACTCTTACTATTTGAAAATTTATAATCATGTAAATAATGTTGGTATCGGTATTTATTACGAATTAAAAATGAAAAGAAAAAGAAAAAGAAAGAAAGAAAGGAAAGAAAGGAGCTTCACTGTCATTATTATTTTTAAATACTTTTTCGTTTCAATTGATATTTAAATATTCAGGTATTGAGTTCACTTCTAATTTAATGTTTTGTTTTACTTTTTGTTTAATGTTGTTATTAATTTTTAGCTTATAGGAATCTTATATACAAACAGTTAGGTTGATTAGGTTCATAGTTATGCTAGGTTAGGTTAGGTTAAGTTGGTTAATGAAGGGTGTGAATCTAATGCTTAATGACATTTCAAAATTTCAAGATTAAATATATATATATATATATATATATATATATATATATATATATATATACCTATATATATATATATATATATATATATATAATATATATATAAATATACTTACTATATTAAAACATAAAAGGAATGGTGAAGCACAAAAAATGAAAATTGTTGCTATCCAAAATAAATTAAATTGTATTTTTAAAGCAGTATAATAACAAGGGTATAAACCTTTCCGATGAAAATTTTCTTTCAGTCAAAGTAAATGGGACAAGGTCCAAATTATTTTCAAGATTGTATACCAAAAAATCCAATTCAAAGAATCAATTCCGATCTGTCCAACTATTCCATCCCTTTTTCCTAGAAGGGATTCACTCCGATTCCAATTACGATTCAAATGATTCGTCAGTATACATATATACATATATATATATATATATATATATATATATATATATATATATATATATATATATATATATATATAACATATATATATATATATATATATATATATATATATATATATATATAAATAAATATATAAATATATATATATATATATATATATATATATATATATATATATATATATATATATATATATATATATATATATATATATATATATATATACTATATATATGTATAATATAATAATATATATATAATAATAATCAAATATAAATAATAATATAATACTATATGCATATATATTAAATACTATTATTATAATAATACTAATAATAATAATAATGTGTAATATAATACGTATAATATACACATATGCACATATATGTTTATAATAATAATGTTGTAATATATATATAATAATAATAATAATAATAATAATAATAATATATAATAATAATAATAATAATAATAATATAATATATAATAATAATATAATAATGAATAATATGTATGTATACCTCCGTATATATATATATATGTAATAATAATAATATAACTTAATATAATAATATAA
>JABUQX010039010.1:35000-37500 GCA_015478945.1 Trachelipus rathkii
ATAGGTCAACATAGTTGTATCCAATATTTAATGCCGCTACGCCCATGTGGGAAGGGGGTGCTGCCCCCAAAACCCAAAAATGGACTAAGAAGGTTGAAATTTGGTAAGCGGTTAGAAAAGAATGATTGAAATAGAGTGCCGATGTTAAATTTAGTATCGGAGCATATGGGCCAGAGCCGATTGTGGAGCCAGATTGGAATAACCAAAGAAATGGACTTAGAAGGTTGAATTTTGGAGTGGTTAGAAGAGAATGAAGGAAATAGAGTAGTGAAGATAAGTTAACTACCAGCTCAAATGAGTCGGTACGGTGGCTCTTCGGTACAACATTAACAAACATGTTCTTAACACACTAATATTATGATAAATGAGGCGTCTTTATCTATGTTTTTACTGATGTAGAACTCATTTTAGAGCAGTGGTTCTCAAACTTTAATTCGCAATGTACCCTTTCCAGTTCAGCATCATAAACCTCGTACCCCTTAGAAAGTTTTACTCATTTTTTGTTTTATTATATATATATATATATATATATATATATATATACTATAGGGTATATATATAATATATATTATATGTATATATATATATATATATATATATATATATATATATATATATATTACCTGAGAATAAAAATTAGTGGGAAAGTTGTGCTTGCATATTCGTTGCTATGTCTTCAATTCTGGGTGCTGTTTTCGACAGTGACAATCGTAAATCAGGTTCTACATTCAATTTTGATCGGAGCTTGTTTTTAATCAAGCACAAAGAGGAAAATCTTTGCTCACACAGATATGTTGAAGGAAACGGTAGAAATTTTGAGATAACCATTTTTGCAAGTTGAGGATAAGACTGGACTACTGACCAGAATTTGATAAGAGATAATGTATCATAAGCATGCTTAAGAGTAGAGTCATTTAAGAAGTCTATAAATTCCTCCTCAACGTCTGTAGGAAGTGAATGTACATCTACGTTGAAAAGGTTAAGTATTAATTTTGCTCTGTTCTCTTCTATTTCTGGCAAGTAAGACTTCATTTCATTACAAAGAGAAGATAAGTGAAATTGAATAAGATTACCGATGTCGGTAATATCTTTTTCTCCATCAAGAATTTTGGCAGTTTTTTCAAACATGGGAAATTTTCCTGATTTCACATTTTTTTCCCACAATTCAAGTTTCATAGTAAATGACTTACATTTATCGATAAAATCAATCAATGTTGTGGGTTTCTCTTGCAGTGACAAATTCAGATCATTTTGTCGAGAAAATATGTCACTGAGATATGCCAGTTTTAGTTGCCATTGTTTTTGAGTGAGTTTTTCACTGAAATACTTGGATTGCGCCTTAGCTTCTCTTGAAAAGAATTCGGACATCTCTTCTCTCAGATTTTGAACTCTAGAAGTTACATTTCCTCGCGAAAACCATCGCACTTCTGTGTGAAAGAGCAAAACTTCATGTTCAGCCTCGAAATCTTGACACAACAAATGGAAAAGGCGACTATTAAGTGAACTAGATTTAATGGCATTTACCATTTTGATAACATCATTAAAAGCATCTCGAAGTTCATGAGGTAATGTCCTGGATGCCAAAGCATATCGATGAATCATACAGTTTAAACTTATTACATCAGGGTTCACCTCCTTTACTTTGCCTATAAATCCAGAACGAATGCCAAGCATTGCCGGTGCACCGTCAGTAATGTATGCACAGACATTTTTCCAAGAAAGTCCTACGATATCAAAGAATGTGTTGACTATCTGGAAAATATCTTCTCCAGTAGTTAAGGCTCCCAATGAGTGGCAAAATAGGAATTCTTCTTTAAAATCGACATTTTTTATATACCTTGCGAAAACAAGCAACTGTGCATAGTTTCTAATGTCTGTAGTTTCATCGAGTTGTATGGAAAACATCTTGGTTGGTGCCGTTTAAATTTCTTCGATCACTTGTTGCTTGACGTCTTCTGCCATATCAGAAATTATTCGTTGAATAGTATCGTTCGATAAAGGCACATAATTTAATTTATTTGCAGCAGCCTCACCTATCATGCAACTTACAATATCTTTGCAACTTGGAAGAATGAGGGTTTCAGCAATCGTATGCGGATTTTTTGCTTTAACGATCTTGAGTGCTACTTTATATGATGCAAGAAGACCCTGCATGAGATTGCTGACGTGACAGACCAGATTTATCAAGACGAGAATGTTTCACACCACCTTCCATTCGTTTAAAGAAGCTTGAATCTTTATCCTTTAAAGTTGTATGACAGTCATGTAGATGACGCTTTAGAAAGCTAGGTTTCATAGAACCTTCAGACAAGACCTTGTAGCATACGACACACTGTGGTTGTATTAGACTGCCTTTATAAATTGAGGTGAAACTGTATTTGGTGTAACTCTCATCATACTGTCTTTTTTGATGAAGCCGCCACTAATATATATATATATATATATATATATATATATATATGTATGTTATATATATATGTATATTATGTATATATATATA
>JABUQX010039010.1:45000-50000 GCA_015478945.1 Trachelipus rathkii
TTTTGGAGAAGCAGAAGAAGAGCTTCAATAAAAGATACTAAGAACCACGAAAATGACAGCCACACGTGTAATAATTGGAGGGAAAGGTCGAAGAGAACAACTGAAGCCATAATAAATGACAATGGTAACATAGCGCGACGGAGTGAAGCCCGAACTCTTGACAATCTAGCAACAGTTGGAAATCGGCGATGTGATGACAGTGTAGACGTTATGAAATATGTCGGCAAAGATAATAGGATCGCATTGGCTTGTGGCGAAATGATACCTGTTATCAGGAGTGCTTGCGTAAAGGATAGAAACGGAAGAGTGAATATGTTGCCCGTAGTCGATGGAAAAATTAATGGAGTTGCTAGAAAAGTATTGAGAGACGCAGGCTGTGACTGTGTCATTGTCAAGAGGGAATATGTTTCGGCTGATCAATTAACTGGAAAGAGAAAGCAAGTAATGCTGATTGACAATACAATCAGAGACATTCCGGTAGCCATGATTGACGTCGATACGCCTTATTACTCAGGACGTGTTGAAGCGATAACCTTATCTGATGCTATTTACGATCTAGTGATAGGTAATATTCCAGGCGCGAGAGACGCAAGTACGCCGCTACTGGACAATAAAGAACGAAAAGGAGCGGCAGATAAGAAAACCTTTCAGCCTACTGAAAGAATAAACAAGTTATCCGCGGAAAACGAAAGTCTACGCGAGTCCTTAAACGAGAAGGATAAAGAAAATGAAACCTTGAAGAAAAATTTACAAGAGAGAATAAAAATATTGGAGAACGACAAAAAGTTGACAATGTCAGAGACAGATTACCTTTCAAGAAAAGTAATAGAATTTGAGCGTCGAATTCAAGAACTTGAAAAGTTAAAAATTCATTTGGCGGATTTAAAACGTACTCAGGAACAACTTAGAAGACTTTATGGAGAATTTGCCGCTAAGTGCGAAGAAAATTCACGTCATATTGTCGAAATGTCAGAACTCAAAGATAAATTACACAATCTCCAAATTGAATTAGAAGAAGCCAGGAATGAAGTTACAGCAACTCAGCGCACGGCTGAAGATGTTACCGCAATTGAAAAACGAAAATGCGAAGAAGAGAACGCCTCTGTTCAAGAGATTACGAGAGAAGAATTTATTTCAGCAGAAAATGAAATTCGGTATCTCAAATCAGTTATAAAGAAACTAGGAAAGGAGAAACTTCATTATCAAGGCTTATATGAAAAGTTAATTGGAGACAGTGATTTGAAGAGAGAAGACTTCTTGAGTCGGAATGTTATATCTGCCATTGTAAAATTAATTTTGGGAAAGATCCAAAGTCTTAATTCTGCACATTCTCCGAGTTGGAATACTAGTTCATTAGAAAAAGTTTCAATAAGTGATGAATCAGTAAAAGAGTCTGAAGTGATGGATACATCAGTTGAGGATTTAAAAATTGATCCTGCTAATGAAACTAAAAATGAATCTATGGAAGCATCTAAAGATAAGTCTTTAGATGAGTCAAAGGTTAAAGAATATTTGAATCCTGGGAAGACTAAAAAGAAAGGAAATTTTGAAGAACACGCTGAAGAATGGAAGAGGAGGTACGAAAAGGAAAACGAAAGGGTTGTAAAGTTGAAGACGCGGCTAGAGAAGGCCAAGTTAGAACTAATGAAATGGCATTTAGGGAAAAGTGTGAGTTCAGATGAACAAGTACAAATTGAAAAGATTATGGAAGCCATCATTACATCCACTTCATCATCCTCCGTGCTTAATCAATCTCTGCAGTATTTACCTGCAGCTGTTGATGGAGATGCTTTGGAGTGGGCGAAGGAAAGGAAAAGGATTTATCAGCAGTTGGATGAAAAAGATGATGAAATTAATCTTCAATCTCAACTCGTGCAAAAACTTAAGGAACAGATGCTTGAACAGGAAGAGCTTTTTGCAATATCGAAGCGTGATTACGAAATGCTTCAGTGTGAAATGAATGCCAAAGTAATGAGATGGACACTGTTTTTACAGGAGTATAAATTTAAGCTTGAATCGATCAAGGAGATGAAGAATACTGCTGTAGATCATCTGTCGAGGATTGGGATGTAAAGTATTAATGTTTTTGTTAAAAGAAAAGCCCTGTTTTCTTTCTTAATGGGGGCGTGTGTTATGCTATTAGGAATATCAAGGATGAGATTTTAAGCTCCACAGAGATGAGCGATTAGATTTATTTATTTTCATGGAAATATTATTTATTTGATAAAAGCAACTAATTTAAGGATAATTTCTATTAAAAACATTTAAAAAAATTTAAGTTTTTTATATAAATTATCCCATGGGAATAAAGAAATCAAAGGTAACTTCACACCTGATATCTTCGATACAGTGAAAGTTCATAAATAGAGGTCAATTTGTTCTCACACGGGTTCTATCTCTTGTTGGAAATCTTTCTTTGGAGACCTGTCTATCGTATCTGACTCTTATTTAAGAAGATCCTGTTTCAATAAAACTCTACGGCAGAAAAGAGTTACAAGAAGAACATGGATTGGAGAGATATTGATTCGATCGAAAGACACCGGTGGAATACTAATTTAAAAGAGAGGATTTAGAGTATCTAGTGAATACTCAGTGAGAATACTTTTGTGGAAGAAGATAGACACTTGAGAAGAATTTATTGGAAGTTATTTTGAAGAGAAACCTAGAACGTTCTGAAATCACTTGAAGACTTTGAGCTTGACTCAGAAACTATTCATTGAAGAATTACTTACGAATTTAAAAGAAGACTTTGTGTTTATTCACTGAAGAATAATTTACAAGTCAGAAGGAACGCTTTGTGATTAATTATCGAACTGACTACTGATAGTCTGTGGAAGTCCATCTGTGACTTGGATCTGATCTAGCATTCAGAAGATATTTGTGATCGTTTATTGAATCGTCTACTGATAGTCTGTTGAAGTCTTCTAACGACTTGGAAACGATTTGGAATCAAAAGACTTTGTGAATATTTATTGAACTTTTGTATCTGAAGTAGTGGTTTACATTGTGAAGTTATGACCTTAGACAACTTTAGTTATATAGTTATTTGTGATTGAATAAAAGAACTCCGGGATTGTCACGTTTATTTAAAATTGGCGGAAATCCCATTCTTGTTGACAATATATATATATATACTATATATATATATATATATATATAGCTATGTGTTTTTGTACTATATATTATATATATATATATATATATATATACACCTGTTTTACGTGAATTTTGCGTTAAAATCACTGGTGATATATTACCTGTATTGAAGCTTCAGTTTTCTCTCTTTTTGTAGAAAGTACCGTATTGCTTCATCATACAGAATTTCCTTTTCGCATAATGAGACTAGTAGCTCTTTTTCAATTGACATCCTTGCCAAATCATTTAATCTTTCATCGCTCATCGTGGTTCTCAGATAAGATTTAATTCTTTTAAGGCAAGAAAAAGATCTCTCCACACTGCTGGTTATAGAAAGAGTTGACATCAATGTAGCTAGACGAAACACCTGATCAAATGAACTACTGATATCAAGTTCTTTAATTTTTTTAAGGAGAATATTTTGGCTTACATTCAGCTCATCGCTATTTCATAAAACTTTTAGTTCACTACACAGCTTTTCTTTTTCAAAAATGGGGTAACTCTCTATTAATGAATTTATAAGAATATTCGGAAATCGTCGCCTATAGTTTATGAATTCATTATTATCTAAAAGTGCGAAGAAATTCAATTTGTCAAAATCGTTAAATCTGTTTTCTATTTGTGTAGTAACATGGTCCAGAACACTATAAAACAAGCCTTTCCATTTATTCTTGTCATAACCTCTCTTATCTTTTGGCTCACCGCAAATTTTAACAGCTCTTTCGTAAACAGAGCCAAAAGCTTCATCTGACCTAAGGTTAGATAATTTTACAGATACTTCCATTATATGTTTATTTGCTGTAGGTATGTTTGAGTGCTTTGCTTGGAAAATACTAAATAAAAATCCACATATATCAAAAATTCGACTATAAACACAATAAAAATACGAACGAAAATTCCGAAAGTATATATTTTAAGCCATTTGCAAGCGTAACTGCTTCATAGTCGTTATGCCATTCAGATACGGCATCAAAAACTTTGATAAGAACTTCGTACAATTCTAAAATTACACTAACCGCGCGCTCTTTGAAATTCCATCGAGTTTCTGATGGAGCAATAGGTTTTTTAAAGTTTCCGCCCAGATTTTATTTCTTATAAGTTTCCTGTAATAATGTCATCCGTTTGAGCGATTTACTAAAAAACGCATGAAATGAATTCAAATGAGAAAAAAATCGCTTTACTTCAGGTATCTTTGTTCCGTTTAGCAAAATTAATTGCAGTCTGTGAGCATAACAATGAGTAAAAAACGCCATTGGATATATTGCCATAATTCTTGTTTTCACTCCTGAAATATCTCCCGCCATGACTGATGCCCCGTCGTAGGTTTGTCCAACTAATTTTGATCGTGCCTCATTAAAATTTTCCACGACTTTAGACACTATATTTGTAATAGCTTCAGCTCCTCTGTCTTCAGACACTGGAAAAAAACAATAAATCATTCTTGAATGTCGCACTTCTCGTTCACATGACGAATAATTATGGATAGATGTTCAGCTACAGATTTATCCATTGTTTCGTCCACTTGAATTGAGAAAACATATCACTGTTTATTTCTGTTGTAATATGATCATTAAGAACTTTACTCACGCATGAAATGAGATCATTCTGAATATCAGGTGATGTACCTTGAAAAGATCCAGAGCAGTGAACACCTTCCTTAAGCCTACAATCGTACTTTTTAAGGAGAGAAAGAAGTTCAACATAATTACCTTTATTTAAAGAAGAGGAACTTTCATTGTGTCCTCTGAATGACCAATTCTGTTACCAAGAAAAAAATTACACAGTCTATGTAGCCTTCTTCATAGATCTGGCGATTTATCGTCAACTTTCTTCTGTTATGTTTTTAATAAGCGTTTTATGAGATT
>JABUQX010039010.1:52500-57500 GCA_015478945.1 Trachelipus rathkii
ATACAAAAAATAATAATAATAATAATAATATAATAAGTGTAAATAAGTAATAATAATAATAATAATAAATAATAATAATAATATATAATAAGATATATAGTATATATATATATAATATATATATTATATATTATAATATATAATATAATAATATTATATACATATATATATATATATAATATATATATATATATATATATCACGTCATTACATGGCATATTGGTTCTAAGGGTTCTACAAGGACTTTAGATTTAAACGCTGTAAGTCTTTACACATATGCCAATCATTTAGATCATTATCCCTCAGATATTTTTCCCTTCTTCAACACCATCCCAGAACACATATGTAAAAAGCTCCCGCTCAGGGATATCTCATCAGCGTAAATAGACCCTCGCCAATGTTTTCTAAGCTGACAAATAAATTTTTTGTAATCTATCGAGGCTTGAAGAAGCTGCTTCAATATAGTTTCAGATCATCGGTTAACATTTTTTAAAATGTGTAATACTCCTAGTATAGCATATAATGCGCTACAGTGACGTAATTAGCCAATATTTCCGTTTTCTTCATTTGCCTTTATATTCTCTTACGTACCTCAGACAAATATTTTTTCCGAGGTATACCCTTAATATAGAATTCGTAAGATGTAGGTTCAAATACGCACGTATCACTACTCACACACATGTATCTATCTGAAAATTCGATGTGTGATTAGCACACTTGTACCAGGTTTTTCAATTCACTCCTAAATGTCGTTTACACTGTTATTCACACTGTTGCTAGGTAATTGCGCTATTGATTTACTGTTTTCCAAACCCAATCTTCAGCATGTTGACATATACAAAGTAATTCATCTAAACTCATAAAAACACGCCTGTTACTAAAATATACAAAGTAATCAATACACGTGAAATATTCAAAGCCATTTACATTTCTTTTACATAAAATTGATACACCATAACCTGGGATCTTGATTACATATAGTATAATGTCTTGCATAGAGGTATATTTGTTAAGACGAATCATGATGTATATACGGAAATACAATTGATGAAAATAGAACACTCGTAAGACTGAGCACAAACCTTCTACCACGTTTAAAAGCTACGACGCTTATGATTTTAAAATAAGTTTAGAGCAAAAAGATAATATAACATTACTGACCAAATACAAGTTTTAAAGAGATAAGGAATATTTTAACCAATCACATGAAAGGTAAACATCTACATAGGATATTCCCCATATGTAAATAAAAGAATTCCAAAATAGAATACATAATAAAGTACTAAATGGAATACATCTTCCTCCGAGAGAAACCCCCTGGGGTTTCACCACTTGATAGGGTGTGATTCCCACATGGGGGAATCACACCGAACGGGGTGTAAGTGGGCTTTGAGGCCTCAGCCCGAAGGGCGGAGGCCTTACCTCTCCTTCGGAGGGGTAATGCCCGCTCACAACAAATATTATTATTATATTGGCTAATTATGTCACTATAGCGATTTATATGTTGTACCAGAATTATTACACATTTTAAAAAATGTTAACCGATGATTCTGAAACTATTATTGAACAGTTCATAGCCTCGATAGATGCACAAAATTTTATTTGCCAGCTTAGGGAACATTGGTGAAGATCTATTTACGCTGATAAGATATCCTGAAAACGGACTATGGTGTCTGAGCGGAAGCTTTTTACATATGTGCTCTGGGATGGTGTTGAAGAAGTGAAAAAATATCTGAGGGATAATGATCTAAATGATTGGCATATTTGTAAAGACTTACAGCGTTTAAATCGAAAGTCCTCGTAGAACACTTATAACCAATATGCATGTAAGGAACAGTGATATATATATATATATATATATATAATATATATTAATTATATTTTATTATATATATATATATATATATATATATATATATATATATATATATATATATTATATTAATATATATATATATATATTATTATTATTATTATATTATTATTATTATTATTATTATTATTATTATTTATTATTATTATTATTATTATTATTATATTATATTATTTTGCTTCTGTGCTAACGTCATGTTTGATTTGGTCGAGGTCGTTTTCACATTATTTTGTGAATATAGACTCCATTTGTATGCATTGTATTCTATCAGGTAGCTTTTAATATGCCTAATCTTTCCATGTAAACATGTTTGTTGTTGTCGATGTAATGCGGATTATATGGACTTTTCTTGAGTTGTTATGAAGCAGGATACTGTTTGTAATCTTGTTTACTTTCTTATGATTGGCTGAAATAATATCTATAGATTTGAGGCTGATTATATACAAAGGAGCTTCTTCAGTAAGACATTTCCAGCTGAGCCTACAACCATGGCATCCTTCTTCAACCACACAAAGCTTGTTTGGTGATATTCTTTTACGAGGAACCTTTGTTTATTCTGACGATTGTATCTTCTATATTTATTCGTAAATTCTAAGGTGACCGATACCATTGCAGTATTCCAACGGTAGGTGCAACATAATAGGCTTTTTCCATATTCTGTTGAAGAATTCTCAGGATCATTGATTACCGTGGTAAAGAGAATGGTAAAGGCTGGAGTATGTGACATTCTGAAACATCGAATCATTGTGATATCCTTAGAAGCGAGGGTGAGAGGGGTCTAATAGGAATAGGATGTTGTTTTCTCATATTGTGATAGTGTTAAAAGTATTGATGTATGCAACTATTGGAAACCCTATTCAGATACCACATTCATACGTACACGAATAGGGTTCCCCGATACATAACCAAAAAATAGTACAACATTGATTAAAATAAAGGAAGGGAATTATTAATGCATCTTCGGCGACGGTAGACATACTTAACGAATTAATTACGTCTCGCCTACGGATTGTTATATAGTTTTACATTGAAGTATGGGGGATTACCTATATTAATGGATGTATAGAGGCATTGCTATGACAACTAATATTGACACGAATATTCTCTCTGGCATGAGAGAATGCAATCTATAGAGCCTGAATATGCTGAAGAATGGGTTGGTACATTCAAAGATATTATCCTATGTTATTTTAAAGAGGAGTAGATCTCTGGAGACTTATATAGAGAATGCACAGTTTCAACTTCAATCAAGTTCTCGGACTCAAATAATATTATTATTATATATTTATATATATATATATATTATATATATATATATATATATATTATATTATATATATATAATAAGTATATATAATATATATATATGATATATATATTTCTAATTTATAAGATGTTGACTGCCCAAAAACGAGAATCAATTAAAAAATTACGGAGGGTAAGTTCCCATGAACTCGAAGCAAATTACCCTACTAAATGCTGGATTTCCAAATTTAACATAATTAATTATTAAAAAAACTAAAAAGAAAAATTGATTATATATTTTTTTGTGCTTCACACCTATAGTCTTATAAAAATGAGTAAGCTTAGGCCGTGCTTAGGCTATTTATTTCAGTTTAAATTTGATGAATGTACGTAAAGTTTGTAGAGACGTCATGATAATAATAAATTGATATTTGATATTTTTTTATATTTTATTTTTTGATCCGGGGTGGGGCCTTCGGCCCCCCCTCTATATCATCCCCCACGTCCCCCGCAGAGCGGGGTGCGAGGCTCGCAAGCTCGCGGGTCCGTGGGGAAGTTCTTTTTAAATAAAAATACTGACATAAATTATAATAATAATCGAAAATAAAAGAATAAAAATAAAAGAACATTAGAAAAAAAAAATCAAATTTCATGTTATAATAATAATAATAATAATAATAATAATAATAATAATAATAATAATAATAATAATAATAATAATAATAATAATAATAAATAATAATAATATAATATAATAATAATAATAATAATAATAATATAATAATAATAATAAATTAATAATAATAATAATAATAATATAATAATAATAATAATAATAATAATAATAAGAATAATCAATAATAATAATAATAATAATAATAATACTTACTATTAATACTCATAATATTATTTTGTTGCAAACGTGATATTTAATTAGACTATTTATAATAAATTTTTCTTTATATTATTATTATATTACATATATTGTATTATAAATATATATAATATATTATATAATCTATATAGATATCTATATTTACATCATATATATATATAATATATATATATATATATATATATATATATATATATATTATATATATATATATATATATTATATAATTATATATATATATATAATATATTAGTGATGGACCGGATGTCAAAATTTGACTGTTTGCGGATGCGGATGCGGCATGCGGATCTTAAAGGGCTGATGAGGATGCGGATTGCGGATGCGATCTTAAAGATAGATGAGGATTGCGGCTATGGCGGATTGCGGATGCGGATTGTTTTATCTTTTGAAAGTTGAATTAAAAATTATTATATATATATATATATATATATATATATATATATATATATATATATATATATATATAATAATATATTATATATAATTATATATATATATATAATATATATATATATATATATATATCTACTATATATATATATATATATATATTATATATATATATATATACTATATATATATATATTATACTATTATTATATATATATATATATATATATATATATATATTATCATATATATAATATATATATATATATTAGTGATGGACTGGATGATATATATATATATCTTACATCTTACATTCTCTCCCAGTTCAGGCTACGAGCCTGTCAGTGGCGGCCAACCTCCGCATGTCCATCTGTTCTATCCATGCACAGCCCCATCCGCCATCACGCTCATCCATTGCCGACCTCTGGTGTTTCCCTCAATGAATCCTCTACTGTGTCTCTCCAACTCTCTTCCGCGGTCTTCCCCTCGGTCTTCACCTCCCTCGTTTTCCAACTCTACCTCCTGCTGGCCAACTCTCTCTCCCTGCATCACTCTCCGGTTGTCCCCACCATCTCC
>JABUQX010039010.1:62500-65000 GCA_015478945.1 Trachelipus rathkii
GTAAATTAATAAAACTCGGGGTGGACAGAGAGTGGGGTGGCGCCCTTATTGGGGCTGTTTGCAGTACTGCTTTACTGCTTTACGGTCAATAAAAACATGTTTTTATTAACAAATTGAGAACATTTTCCTTAAAAAATAAAATGTTTTTAAAAAATATATATAAAAATGTTTTTCAAAAACAAAATATTTTTCATTAAAAATAAAATGTTTTCTTCAAAAACTTTAATAATGAAACAGGCTTTCTATAAATAAAAATGCATCAGTTTGAAATAAAATATAAGAATCTATGTATACGAACTCTACCTACATACATACATCTTTGTACACGGCCTTGACATAGTATCGGACAATATTAGGCAAGTCGAAATGCAAGTTTTGACTCGAATACCTCCATCTTCGTATCCCATTCAGCTCTATACCCCCGTTTTGGGGTTCGGTCCCATCTCAAATGGGGACCTTACCATTTCTGATTCATCTGGAATCATCATCATCCTTCGTCATTCTGCAATCTCTTATGCAATCTGTGCAATTCTTCTTCTTCTTTTTTCAAATGACCCCCTTCCAGGGGGGGCATTTAGACTCCTTTAAGAGTATTAAAACTATGTTATTCATACTCTACGTCACTGAAAACATATATAAACATACTAATATCACGATGTTAAGTACATGTCTGCTATTTTGACATCGCACCGGCTCCACACCGGTGTCGGTACCAACATTTACAATCACTCATTTGATTCGTCATACGAGACTTCTTTTTCCTTCTTCTTTTTTCTTCTTCCATCTTCCTTCGTCTTCTGTGCTTTTCTTCTTTTTTTTCAAGGGATCCCTTCCTGGGGGACCCTCAAACTCATTTCAGGGTTGTGAAACCCTCAAAAATGAGCTCTACATCAGTGAAAACATAGGCAAAAACACCTCATTTATCCTAATATTAGGGTGTTAAGTACATGTTGGTTATTGCTGTACCGCACAGCACAGCACCGACTCATTTGAGCCGGTACTTAACTTATCCTCAGTACTCTATTTCATTCATTCTCTTCTAACCACTCTCCAAAATTCAACCTTCTAAGTCCATTTCTTAGGTTTTTCCAGTCTGGCTCCGCAATCGGCTCCGGCTCCGGCTCCGGCTCCGGCTCCGGCTCCGGCTCCGGCCCATATGCTCCGACACTTAATTTAACATCGGCACTCTATTTCATTCATTCTCTTCTAACCGCTCACCAAATTTCACTTCTAAGTCCATTTTTAAGGTTTGGGGCAGCACCCCCTTCCCACATGGCGTAGCGGCATGAAACATTAGATACAACGATATTGGACCCATATAAACAAGGCATGCTAATGTTGAAGGGAATTACGATATCTCTAACCACCATTGCTTAGGTATGTTCTTAATTTTTTCCAAATTTTCTCCGCCATCGACTCCGGCTCCTGCTCCGGCCCCGGCTCCGGCCCATTTAATTTAACATCGGCACTCTATTTCATTCATTCTCTTCTAACTGCTACACCAAATTTCAGCCCTCTAAATCATTTTTAGGTGTTTGGGGGCCAGACCCCTTCCCACATGGGACGTAGCGGCATGAACTTTGGGATACAACGATGTTGACCCATAAAAGAAGGCATTCCAATCTTGAAGGGAATATGATGTCTCTTACAACCTCCTTTCTAGGGTATGGTATTGGTTTCATGAGACCCCGTCATGATATGTTTGGACAAGGGGGTTCGCCTTCCCCGCGAAAGCGCCTTTTAATGCGTTCTAAAACCGCAAATCGGTTCATCCGAGCTGCTCGAACGCAAACGGCTAATCGACCTCGGGTAGCATCCTTACCCATTAATCGACCACTTTGTCACCCAGTTAGCTTTGAAGAATAAAAAATAGGTTAATGTGCACTAGAAAAGGGGGGTAGGGTACTACTCATACTAGAAGTGATTCGATTCCATCAAACACAACAGGAATCGATTCATCGTCATCGATTATATAGGAATCGATATCTATATCGGGTATATTCCCTGACATACGATATACCATGGTAGAAGTGCTAGAAAAGGGGGGTGGGGTACTAACTCATAGAAACCACGGGAATCGATTCCTCATCATCGATTATATAGGAATCGATATCTATATCGGGTATATTATCTCAATATAAATACGAGCTAGAAGCTAGACGAGCCAGCTGAAGGCCAAGGCTGGCTCGCCTGTGACGTCATTCTAGCGGTAGTCCCAAAAATCGATGGATATAATATATATATATAAATATATAATATATATATATATATATAATATAATATATATATAAATATATATATATATATATTATATATATATATATATATATATATTATATATATAATATTATAATTTATATAATATATATATATATATATATATATATATATATATAATATATATATAGGATAGTGAGTCTGGAGGAAAGGACCAAACACCAGAGCGGATTTGTTAAACAGGATAATAATGAAAAAAATCATATGTTCTTATCCGATTTTT
>JABUQX010039011.1:0-24427 GCA_015478945.1 Trachelipus rathkii
GTTGTACTTCGTTCAGGAATTTGGGTGTTTAACCGTTTTCGCATTTATCGTGAAACGTACTTTTCGGTCGTGCGCCGCTTCCAATATATATATTGGGCATAAGTTCCATTTTCTCTACCTTGAACCAAAACTGTTACCGTTATCTTCAATTCCAGAAGCTCGTGCTTCTTGTATTTCATCGCGGAGTCCCACAAAATCGTCTCTTTGAGACCCTGAAAACTTTTCTTCGTCGAAAATGCAACAATCTTTCTTGTTCCTCTACCTCAAACTCTTTCTGTCATTTTGCAATTTTAAAATGCTAACTAACTTTGTTTCTTTCTCTCTCCCTCCTCTTGTTTCACTGACATTAATACTACTGTCTTAACTTTTGCTAAAGTTGAACTATTTGCTCAGACTTTTCCTCCTCATTCTACTCTAGATTATTCTGGAGCTATTTTCCCCCTCCGCTTCCCTCTGACTCATTAAGATGTTATTTCTGCTTTCCCTGAGCTTAACATTAAAATGAAGGATAGTCCTCAAAATTTGAACTTCTATTCTGAGCTTGCAACCTACCTTGGAAGACTGCTTCGTCTTTGCCTATCAACTTCAACCTTTCCCTCCAGCTGGAAGCCTGCCCTCATTCAGTCTATACCGAAAGATGAGGACCCCAGTTAATCATCCAACATGGGTTCTACCGCTTTAACCTCTGTTCTTTATAAAATTTTCGAATCTATCCTTGAAAGAAAAATTTAGAAACATCTTAAAGCTTATAATCTTATCTCTGATTGCTAGTATATTTTATTTAAGGAATGCTTGACTGGTGATCTTCTTTCCCTTCTCACTACCTCTTGGTACTTTATTCCTCTGCATTTCGGTGAATCTTTTCCTGTGGAGCTAGAGATATCGAAGGCTTTCTATAGAGACTGTCACAAACCTATAATTTCTAAACTTCTCTTATGCTTTCTATCCTTCTCTCTCTGTTTCTTTCTTCTGATTTCCGTTCCATTGGTATTCCTCAAAACTCTGCTCTACCAACAAGGCTTCCTGCATTTGGCATTAACGATCTATATGTTACTTTGACTTCTATCTACTCTTTGACCGATAACTCCACTCTTTATAAATCCATCCAATTGGAAAGACGACCCACTCAACAGCAAATAGGCGATGCTAGGAAGGTGATTTTATAGTAACTGACTTTTGATCTTTCTCATACACCAAGTTGGGTTGAAGAAAACATGGTTGTCTTCAACGCCTCAATAGCTCAGTTCTTCATCTACATACTTGACATACATAACCTTCCGCACAACTATAATATCTTCTTTGAAAACACAAATCTCTAACCCTTTTCCGTTCTTAACATTCTTCATATTTTCTTTTCGCATGATCTTATCTTATCAAGGACCGTCGAGGGGTCTTTTCACAGCGACTTTATCCCACCACATCAGTTGATTACTCTGTATATGGGTACGTGAATTACATTTAAGGGGTGGTTCCACACAAACTGCTCACCTTGATAAGGTGTAGTTTTGGGCTTTTCAATTTGTCAACTCTTCTACTCTCGCTAGTTCTCCCCAGTCTATTTCTTCTCGTGGAAGATATATATATATATATATATATATATATATTATTATATAGATTGAACTTTATATATATATATATATATATATATATATATATATATATATATATATATATAAGTTCACACCTCACGGGCATAGCCCTATTCTAGGAGGGGAACTTCTCTAGGTAATTTCTACCTAGGATCCGGAATAGGCATCTAACCCGCGCCCTTGCCATAATAACTGAATGTATTTTTGGGGTGAAGGTAACTGCATTTACAATTTACATTGCTCTTCTGAATTTGCGGTCTTGTACTCCCTTCTTTGAGGAGAGTTCCTACGACTCGTATTTCAGACAGTCTCATCCATTCTCCATTCAACTCTCTGACCCAGGCTTAACTGCTATGCTCAATCTTACATGTACTCCATTGGTTAAGTCTGGAACATACTCCCTTTATGCATTTTCTTAAACTTTCTTTGATTTACGCAATTTCAAAGGCTTCTTTGGAGAATGACGGCTTTAATTTGACTCTAGTTTTAAATTTTCCCAAACTTCCAGAGTATATATATATATATATATATATATATATATATATATATATATATATATATATATATATATATATATATATATATATATATATATATATATATATATATATATATATATATATATATATATATATATATATATATATATATATATATGATCTGACTATCGTCGGAGTCGGACGCATAGAAAAAAGCTAGGAATGGAAAATAGAATCAATAATGAAAGCCTTGTCCAAATAATGTTCTTTTAAAATGGACAAGGCAACTTCATAGTTCTCATCCGTACCTTTCAAATGCTCAATGTCTCTGAGAGCATATCCCTTTAAATGGGACTTGAGATACTGCAACTTAACGGCTTGTGACAAGTCCCTCCTACACATTATTGAACTCCTGCAGGAAGGAGCGAAAGGAGTGCTTGTCCTTCTCGCCCGAAAAATCCCCGCATTTTAGGGCTGGGATCTTCAGGTTAAAAGGCTGCATGGGAAAAGACTTGGAGTGTTCACAGTATGTTTTGTTCGAATTTGAAGCTGTTCTCTCATTATCAGAAAGGGCATCAGAAGATCTTCCAGACTTGATTTCATATTCATATTCGACTCTTAACAGTTGGAGAGCTTGAGCCACTTTTATGTGGTAAACATCAGTAGCGGAAATCTCTTCGTCTAGAAGCGATTGGGTCGATCTTGGTATACTCAGCCCCTATTAATAAGTTTTCGATCAGAGTATCTTGAGTTTTAATGTCCGAGATAATCGAGTTCACCTTGTCGAAAATTGTTTTGATAACAACAGGGTCGATTGGGGTAGGTGACTCCGTATCACTTTCTTCTTTTGCAGGAAAATGTTTGCAGCATAAAGTAAGTTTTCTTCTTAAAACACCCCTTTTCATTCGAAGGGGACTCAGCTCACCCTGTAATGTTGCTTTTAAACTAGCTGTATTTTCATCCGAAGAAGACGTAGGTCTTTCATTTGAGAACTCCTCTGAGACCTTTAAGTTCAACAGCCCAGAAAAATATTAACTGCGCCCAAAAAAAAACACACTGCAGAGTCAAAAGCACAAAAAAATGTCAACAGCGCAGAAAAATATCAATAGCGCAGAAAAATATCAACTGCGCCTGAAAAAACCGCACTGAAGAGTCAAAAGCACAAAAAAATTTCAACAGCGCAGAAAAATATCAATAGCGCAGAAAAATAACTGCGCCTGAAAAAACCGCACTGAAGAGTCAAAAGCACAAAAAAAATGTCAACAGCGCAGAAAAATATCAATGGCGCAGAAAAATAACCGCCTGAAAAAAAACACACTACAGAGTCAAAAGCACAAAAAAAATTTCAACAGCGCAGAAAAATATCAACTGCGCCTGAAAAAAACACACTGCAGAGTCAAAAGCACAAAAATATCAACAGCGCAGAAAAATATCAATAGCGCATAAAAATATCAACAGCGCAGAAAAATATTAACTGCGCCTGAAAAAACAGCACTGCAGAGTAAGCACAAAAAAAATATCAACAGCGCAGAAAAATATCAACTGCGCCTGAAAAAACATACTGCAGAGTCAAAAGCACAAAAAAAATGTCAATAGCGCAGAAATATGTCACATAAATCAATTGCGCACACGTGAAGAAAACAGTCAATTGCTCACGTATGAGTTGACTGCGCAAGTGTAAAGCAACTACAAGATCACTGCGCACATATAAAATGAACTGCGCAACTATAAAGTCAATTGCACACGTATGAGTTGACTGCGCAAGTGTGAAGCAGCTACAAGATAACTGCGTACATATGAAATGAACTGCGCAACTATAAAGTCAATTGCGCAAACGTGAGGCAACACAACGTTAATTGCACACACGTGAAGCAAACACAAAGTCAATTGCACACGTATAAGTTGACTGAGCACACGTGAAGCAACTACAAAGTCACTGCGCACATATGAAGTAAACTGCGCAGCTATAGAGTCAATTGCGCACACGTGAAGTAACACAAAGTTAATTGCGCACTCGAGAAACAAACACAAAGTCAATTGCGCATGAGTTGAACAGCGCAGGTGTGAAAACAAATGCGCACTCCTGAATGAACTGCGCACGTTTAAAGTGAACAACGCAGGTGTGAAAACAAATGCGCACTCTGGAAATGAACTGCGCACGTTTAAAGTGAACAGCGCAGGTGTGAAACAAATGCGCACTCCTGAGATGAGAAAGATGTGGAAACAAATGCGCACTCCTGAAGTGAACTGCGCACTAAGTGAACAGCGCAGGTGTGAGAACAAACAAATGCGCACTCTTGAAACAAAAACGCATAAATATTAATAACAATAGTAATATCAATAGCGCGAAAATATCACACCGATTCCGCACCGGCACCGACAGCACCACCGTTTTTGCAACGCCCGATCCCAGTATCACCGATAGCACCGCACCGTTTTCGCACCGGCCCGTTACTAGTTTCAAGGATAACACCGCACCGGCCCGATACCAGTTTCACTGGCAGCACCGCACCTTTTTCGCACCGGCCGAATACTAGCTTCACCGACAGCACCGCACCGTTTTCTCACCGGCCCGATACTTGTCTCACAGACAGCACCGTACCTCTGTACCCTAAGGTCCCTTGGGTGCTTCGATAGAATTGGTATGAATTCGAATTGTCGATATATATTTTTACCTTAAGATGTTTTAATTTCGCCAAGCCCAGGATACTGCAATTTATTAAAATTGTATATTTGCAGAAAAACGAAAAAGTTAACATATGACAAAAAAAAAAAAAAAATTTCGAAAATGTTAAATTAAACTGTCATCAATTTCAACGCATAGTTAGTTTAGGAAGAATTGTCAAAAGAATTTCATAAAAGATAAACCCAAAAATTTGATATATAAAAATGTCACCAAAAGAGTTATATAAGAACAAAAGGGACTTACTTGAATGTAACGTCTTTAAATCCAGAATGTTCAATTATAGGTAAATCTTTTACGTACGAAATTTGGTAGTCTAAAATAGTGAAGTTTAAATCGATGATTTAAGATTAAGAAGTAAACAAATATTTCACTTTTTCAAAATTAAGTTGCAATAACTTTTTGATCAGAGATATCAACTTCTATTAACGTAATGAAATACCTATTTTTAATACATTTCAATTTAGATTCCACTTCACAAGTCAATACGACTTACTTCCATGAACTAAAAAAATATCCAAGCGTAAAAAAAGGCAAAATCATTCTTTCTTGGTTAGCATCCAATTCTGTCGGTCTTGTTCTTTTTCACTCAGTTGTGAAACAAATTCCATTTTTAATACATATATGATACCGTTACGAAATCACGACAATTCCCTTTCTTTACTTTAGATTGAATTTAAGAATAAATAAGTTGATAAATATTTTATAAAATTAAAAATAATATATAATATATTTTCAAATAATATATATATATATATATATATATATATATATATATATATATAATATTTACACACAATAATAACGTTAATAATATATATATATATATATATATATATCTCTTTCTTCTCTTTGCTATTCTTTATATATATATATGTGTTATTGATAGATGTGTGTGTGTGTAGATTGTTTAGGTGTGTGTGTATGTGTGTGTGTGTAGGTGTGTAGGTGTGTGTGTTTGTGTGTGTGTGTATATTATGTGTGTATGTATGCGTGTGTGTGTGTGTGTGTGCGTGTGCGTGTGTAAGAGTTTGTGTTTACTCAACATCCGTAAGTGTGAAAGCCTGCATTTACTCTTTGCTGATAACTTTCCTATGCTCTAACTAAATATAAGTTTGGAGTTACCATTTGTTTTGAAACTTGAAAAATTCTCATTTTCCACACACACACACATATCTCATATATGCTCCTATATATATATATATATGTATATATATATATATATACTCGTGTATAGGTGTGTATATATATGTATTTGAATTATATATATATATATATATATATATATATATATATATATATATATATATACCTATTTATATATTTATATATATATATATATATATTTCTGAATTTTTTTTTTTTGTTTTTTAATATATTGCTACTATATGATACCAACAATGAATTTCAGTGGTAACGGGCATGATTCAAAAGTTCGGAAGTATTTTAAATAATTTTTAAAAATCATTTATGTTAAATATTTTTAAAAAATGAAATAATATCGAAAGAGTACTTACAGACAAACCAATTACATATTTGGAATCAGCGTATATGGCTTATTATAAAAATGTAAAAAAAAAAAAAAAATAATTACTATATATATTTTTTCGTATATGAAATATCTCGAAAAGTACGACGCTTACAGAAAAACCAATTACATATTTAGAATCAGCGTATAAAGCTTATTACAAAATGTAAAAAATTAATAAAAAAACTGCAAAAAAAAAAATTTTTAGGGGCTGAGGTGACAGGGGACTGAGAGAGGGGTTTTCCATACCGTAGGGGGGCGGAGGAACCACGACACTTGGAAGTACCAGAGCGGGGGTTCGGGACCTCCCGGAGGGGGATGGTCCTACCCTGGTTCCCGGAGGGCGCCGAGAGACCCGGCTTTCCCTGCCATCTTTGCGGTTTACCTTGGGTATTCCTTTGATAAAAAAAAATTAAAACTGACGAGTCGTAAAACGGAAAGGTCATATATATTTTGCATCATGTTCGTTACCACTGAAATTGATTGTTAGGATCTTATATTAGAAATATATTAAAAAAAAATAAAAAAAAATTCAAAACTGACCAGTGTGTAAATAAAACAGATAAAAAGGTCTATATATATATATATATATATATATATATATGTAACTGCTAACATAACCTTAACCTTATATATAACTGCTATATATATATATATATATATATATATATATGCTGCTATATATATATATAACCTTACTCTTATTATATATACTTCTTTCTTTCTTTCTTACTATATATATATATATGGCTGCCGAGTCGTAAAATAAATTTTTCGACTCCGACTCCGCTCCGACTCCTTAAATTCAAATTTGGATTTCCCGACTCCGACTCGACTCCGACTCCACTTAAACAAAATTTTCGACTCCGACTCCGACTCCGACTCCGGTAAAACAAAAATTTTCGACTCCGACTCCGACTCCAGCAGTCAAATTCAAAAATTTCGACTCTGACTCAGCTTGTAATGCTTACAAAGTTACAATAAAACATTTTTGTTTCAACTATTTTTTTCACTTGCTTTTGAGAATAAAAAGCTATTTATTTCTCAAATGGATCTCAAATCTGATACCTAAGATGGAAATGTTAAGGTGTGATGGATCATCCATCTACATGTTTTCTCATGCTTTTGACTGAGCTTACATTCTTATCATGGTTGGATGAAGGATGTCAGCATTCTAGACATGGATTACTGGGAGGCCAAGACAGCTTTCTCAACTTTCTGCAGATGTTGACTCAGTTGGACAGTTGTTCTGCACTTTGGATAATGGATAAATATGTTTAACTTCCACTATAAACTGAATAGACAAGTTGAAGAGCTTTGGAGTGATAAACCATGTGCTGATGATAATGTTTCTGCTCATTCTGAAACTATTTGGGATATTCGGATGCTGCTC
This sequence comes from Trachelipus rathkii, assembly GCA_015478945.1. Classification (NCBI taxonomy): domain Eukaryota; kingdom Metazoa; phylum Arthropoda; class Malacostraca; order Isopoda; family Trachelipodidae; genus Trachelipus; species Trachelipus rathkii. Next base: position 7,673 of record JABUQX010039011.1, read on the forward strand.
TATTGTTTTACTGGACTGAGACCTTCCCACAGTTTTATGGAGATGAAACTGTTGTTTAAATAACCACTATTCTAAAGAATGGGGACTTCAAGGAGATGACTAGAAGCTACTGTCTTTGGGATGAATAATGGTTTAATCTACAAGGCGTTATAAATAAACAACTTTCTTTGACTTACTGTTCTTTAAAACCTGGAATTTCTTTGAACTACCGTGTTCTGGGTTAATTTATTTAGACTACCTGATGATCTTTGCAAACCTGAGAAGATCAACGAAGAAAAAGATTGGCTGGGCTGGCTTTACTGCTGAAACGACTGCGGAATCGCTGAACGTTTGCCCAGGCTTCTGCTTTGATGAAGTCTGTTCAGAGTGCGGGACCTTTCTCGCATTGATCAGTTATCAAACACTGAAGCTTCTGGATGGATAAGTTCTTTGGTTTTATTCAGTGATATTTATAAATGTTATATCTTGGACTTCTGCGGAGATCTTCTATTGCTTATGGCGCAGGAGGGCAGGCAGCATGCAGTTTGGTTCTAAAGAAACCCAAAACCACTTCTTTAGGGACCTCAGAAGCTTTGGTTATTACTGTTGAGATCTTAGTTTCATAATAAATTTCAATGGGTTGGGTGTTGGGAAAGTTCAGATGGGTTTAAAGACAGTTAGTTATGTCACTATGACACTCCAGACATTTGATTTTATTATATTATTTTATATTTATATACATATCTCCACGTATATATATATATATATACTTTTTCTTCTTTTTTATGTTATTATATACATTTATATTTATTATTTTATATTATATATTTTCTATAAACTTTATTGACTTGGGAGGAACTTCTTACCTCGTTGGTCTATTGCATCTTGGCCCAGGCTACAGCCCAGAGCACAGGCTTAGGCTGCCGCGGTATTTGATGCGATCTCTGGTGCACCTGAGACTGGGTTCCATGCTTTAATTGCCAGGCCCTGGCATTGCTCAGCATAATTGGGCCCTATAAGAATGGACTCACCAAGGTTCAGATCTTCTACTGGGCGGTTCGGCACTGATTCAGATAATGACGGAAGGATAGGTTGCTGGCTTCATGGCTTGCTAGAAGATCTTCGCGTACGACAGAACTTCAGGCTTCTTCAACTTACGCGCTGCTGCCACGCTGCCATGCTGTACGCGCGCGCGCCGCGCGCACCACGCCGCCCGCCGCCTCGCCTGCTGTACCTGCCTTGCTGCCTCTTTATAACATGCTTATACTCTTCTCATATATTTTATACATATACTCTACAATATGCTATATACCTTATGGAAGTAGCTTGCTGGACTTCTAGAAGATACAAACTAACCAGGTCTGGATAGTTTATCATCAATGGAATTTAAGTCAAGAGTATAGCGTCTTTGGTGGGCGAGGATGGGACGACGGCACGCGTTGGCTCGAAACACGATGGGGTTTGGAAATAAGCTTATTAAGCCGTTAACGATCTTTGATTTTACAATTTTCAAAATGGCTTTTGGTTGTATTTCATGGGTTTCAGTGGCTGTGTATTAATAACAACTTGTGTAAACAATATTAGCTTTGGCAATAACAACAACAATAATAATAACTAACAGTAACTAGCAGTAACAAACAATAAACAGCATCAGCTAAATATGAAATATCTGTTTCCTGGACCACCTGTGGGTTTTAAATAGACTCACAGATACTCTTAGATATATAGGTTCAGATAGACTGGTTCAGACTCTTTGGGGACACTGGGCTGAATAGACAGACTCTTTGGAGGTTACTGGGCTCAGACTGAGCTGGAGCTACGACTCTGCGGCCCTGTTGCACTGCCTTTGCCTGCCATCGCCACTGCCTGCGCCTGCTGCCTGGGGCAAGTGCCCGGCAGGACTTGCCACCGCGGCTGGTGAGGAGACCCGCCCCAGTCGGCCACTCTGCACGGGGACTGGCGTAGAAACCGGAACCTCTTCAGGTTTTCTCAGATCTGTATTGTTATGTGGTGGAAGAGGAGTGAATTGGGTTATTTTATAAATTTTTAATTATGATTAATATCAGGCTTATATCATGATGAACACATACAATCCCCTGCCATTATTCGTTAAATTCCATCTTATATTTTTTGATCAAATTGTGGCACCCTTTGTCTTGGAGAGACCATACATTGACAAATATAATTTTTAAATTATTATATAATATCACCAATTGACAACATAGCTTATCTTACTTTTCCTAGTCTTTCCACTCTTATGAGATTCCGCATTTTCTATTAATATTTAGATCAACACTTGTGCAGCTCCTCAAGCTATCTATCTTTGGGAAGTAGCCTCTTAACTAATAGAACATTATTTCATGAAGGTTACAAATGCTAATTCAAATGTGAATCTGTTGGATAGCACATGTTGGATTATAGTTATGTCATTTTCACAAACTTCAATCTCTTATCTTTCTCTTGGTTAAAGAGTATCACATTAAAGATAGAATCGATGAATGAGTTCTTCCTCCACAATTAAGGAAACACAATCTTTTTAGGATTTTGTCATTTATATATTTATTCTATATATTTGTCGGCTTTGGCACTAATTGCGAAACATTAATAAACTTAATAAAAAGGGAATTTAAGTTTTGGAGAGGGTGGGGGGGGGGTGGAAGGAAAGTAAGAGGAAAAGGATTTGAAAGTCTTAAAGGAGAATTGGTTAAGCTAATTATAGTCTATATGCTATCCTATTTTGGATAGTGTTCAGATGTGTTGGTAATCTTTGTTCATCATAACTTCAGCTATCCTGTTTTGGATAGAGCCGTTTCAATACTGTTGGTAAGCTCTGTTTAATAAGAATTAAGAAAGATATGAGTTCAAATGCAATTCAAAAAGTAAGTATGTATAGTACAGTCCCAGATCAGCAGGTAACCCAGGTTTTAGTCAGTCAAAAGAATATGAAGAGAAAACTTCAGGTTTAAGTTATATTGTTAATAGTTTTGCTCACTATAAATATAAGAAAAAACTAACATACCGCCGGATTATTTGAGTAGGCACCCAGCAAAAGCTCCAAACGTTTATTTTTTCAAAGGAAAAGAAACACAATCTTACAAGAAAAGATTTTTATTTTACGAAAGAAACTTTCATAAGAACAAGAAATGCCGCTAGATTAAAAAAGATAGTTAATGTGGGCTAAGGAAAACCCTAAAATTATCCACATATTTTCTATAAGAAATATGTACTATGCAATGTATGAAAGGAGCCGTATGCTAATACAAGTACAGATAGATACTCTCATTATAGATCATTCATCTTTCTTGAATGCATGGAGGACAGCAGAGACTGAAAACGAGTTAGAGAAGATACGGTTTTCTCATTAAAGTAAGTTATAAGATATGTTCCAGTGCGTGCATGTGCTATGTTAAAGGTCCTAGGCTCCAAAAGCGAAATAAACTGATGCCTCTTCCTTATCTCGTTTTCCAGAGTATATGCGAAGTATAGGATAAATTCCCAATTTTTCAGTTTCGGTGCCATACCATTCTCTGTAATTCAGAGATTTTTGGACACGAATGCCAATAATCCTTGTAAAAAGAACAACAAGATTTGCTCGAGCTTACAAGAAAGAATATATCGACATTCGATCTCAGAAATTTTAGCCATCGGATAGCCCATAATTTTACTTCAGCTGCCTTCAATAAGCTATTAATGGCTTGGAGGATAAAAAAGGTAAATATCTGCCCTACAAACCAAGTCAAAATGGTTGTATTTAAAGAGGACTGAATGAATATTGAAATTCTCCGTCATTTGTATAAAGACAACATTAGAGGATTGTCAATAATACTTATCTTTTGCTCAATATAGCAATTAATACTGTATAAAATAGATTCCATTGGATATATCTAATTTTGGTCCTGCATGGATAATTATAAGAGACTCCTACGAGATCGATATTCTCTCATTACAATAAATCGGAAATATAGAAAATTCTATCAGATGAGTAATGCGTATGTGGAAAGAATGGAAAGCATAATAGATTTAGTCTAGAGAAAATCTAGAACAAAGAAACAATTAAAGCCAGGAAACAGCAAGCACAAACCTGCACAACAAAGAGAATTAAAATGGGATTTAGTTTTTTGTGACTGCTTAAAGGAACCAAGAACAGAGTTTCTAAATGAACAAAAGATTGTGAAGCCTTTTATTGTAAATCAAATAAGGATCAAATAACTTATCTTCGTGTTTAAAATTTTCAAAAAATCGAAATTACATTTCCGGTTTCACCGGGTAATGTAAAATAATCCAGTCGAAAAGATTACAGAATCTCATTTTTCATTTGATATAAGAGAATTTGGAATCCAGATCAATCAAGAAACATTGATTCCGAAAGTACAACAGAAAGAACAAGTATGACCTATAAATGTAGATCGACTAGGTAATGATCAATGAATCTCAACACTTCTTGTTGGATTTCTCCCCTAATTTTATGATGACATATTTCTACAGAAGATTTCACCACAAGAAAAACAAAATCCTGTAAGAAGAAACACTAAACTTCATTGTAACCAGAGAATACCTATACTCTCTAAGGAATTAATTGATGAATTCTTTACTCACAAACAAACTCAGTAAATGCATAAGACGTCTCTATCACCAATCAGACAAGAGGATTCAAATATATATTTCAGATAGTTCTGAACATGAGGAAACAGCCTGTCATTCCAGAAGTACTAAGAGGATGCTTTGGTTAACACCCGACTTACAGATGGAAATGTAGGGGAAATTGCCAAGTTTCTGAAGCGACTTCTCAAAGATGATGTAGTAACACCTCCAGAAGAAATTATGGATTTATCAACATCTAAGGTACAAGTAATGAATAGGAAAGAGATCCGTCGTATAGGCCTCACCAGCAATTCAGGTCCGAGGGATGTGGAACCGATGGTTACAAGAATCAAACGAGGACAAAGAGGCATGAATTCTTTCAATCTCTTACCTACCTTAAACGAAAGAAGCACACAAAGGAATATCTGAAACAAAATTACAGAGAACTCCAGTTGTTTTTGCCATTAGGTTGACTAGAGAGGAATATAACTTTACTATTTGCCTTCCTAAGAAGTTAAAATATCTTAGATTGTAAAAAATAATTTTTTTTTTGTAAATAAATATTTATTTTATTTATTTTATTTTATATACACAAATATAAATACCCATTTACATAACCTTTAGGTTTAAGTTGGTATTATGTCAATATAACAATATACACAATTTAACAACTTTTCTATTCCTCAATCATTTAGTATAAAGTTCCATATTTTATTATGGTCCGTTCGAATTCGATAATTTTTTTTGCCCAGGTCAGTCTTTTCTTTTGAAACCTAAAAAACCCATAAAAAAAAATAGAAAATTTTATTTTAATAATAACGTTTATATACTTTTATTTTTATATTATTATTTTTATTATTATTTTTTTATTTTAAAAAGAAAAACAAATAAAAATCTGAAAAATTTCGTTTTAAAATTAGAATAATAAAAATATAACAGCTTGCTTTTTTAATATTAAAATTTTAATTTTAATTAAGTATTAGCCTTTAAGCTATATAATTATCTTGCTTTATTTTTTAAATTTTGATTTAATTCAATAGCCCTACTATATCACTTGATAATATTAATTAGCGCCTTATAGCTTCTATTAATATTATATAGCCTCATGCTATATTATATTTTATTTTTAATTTTTAATTTCTTGATTTTATTTTTGTTTTGATTTTTTAAGCATTTTTTTTCTAATTTCATTTAATTATTTAGATTTAAAAAAATTATACAAAATGTTATTTCCAATGATCCAAATAAACTTCATTTCATTTGTGAAGTGCATCTTATTTTACTATTTATGTCATTAATTAAAAATGAGATAAATATTTCGGTTTCATGATTCCAATTTTTACAATTTTAAAATTAACGTACATCTAGTTTGCCGCATATTAACTTTTAAAAAAAAAAAATTTAATACATTAATTTAATTATTTTAATTTTACTTTAGTAAATTAAGGCGATCATTTATTAATAGAAGTAAAAATCATTTCAGACTAATAAAATGTTACATTCCAGCATTTATCCACTCTCTAAATGAAGTTACTATCCACTCCACTAACTATTAATGAAGAAACAAGAGTATTGCCAGGTATCATTTTGTATCACTCCGGTGAAGTAAATTTTATAAGGATATACTTGGACTTGATGTTTTTAGGAATGCCCATAGAAATAAAACTACTATTATTAGAACACACTAAAATGGTATTATACTAAAAGTAAATTTTTGCCCTGTTTAATGAAATTTATTAATATTTACAATAAATCACGAGCAATAAATGAATTTCAACTCATTGAAAGGAGAACTAAGTAATTGCCTTAAATGAATGAAATTAAAAGATTGAAGATACTTTCACTCCCAACAAGATCAAAAGAGCTTGCTTCGAACTGGAGGAATATCTAATATTTATTTGGAACCGCTACTGGATAACAAATAATTTTTCAGAAAAAAGATAAATAATTTGAAACTTTGCGAGTACCTCGAATTTATTAGTTAATGGAACTTAAAGAACAATTGAAGTCAAATACCGAACATTGTCGCAATTTCAAATTAACCTTACGAATTAATGAATTTCAATAACAGATCATTGCACCCAAAACCTTAATCTAACTAGGTATATCAAATCATTACTTCCATATGAACATTCAGTAACAGTATTACAATGAACATCATAGTATCACTTCCTTACAATTAGCCTAAAAACAGATAACTAATGACCAACTTAATTCACCCATTTTTTGTTACCGAATATACTTAAGAATGCACAACCACTAAATTAATCCTATCATACATTAAACCTATCAATTTTGACATACTCATGGACTAAAAAATCAACCTAAGCCATATTGAATATTGTTATTATTGTTATTTATTATTATTATTATTATTATAATTATTATTATTTACTATTTTGCAAAATGGTTAGCGTGAATCCCAACGGGCACCCTCGCAAGAGCAAACCGTTATTTTTATAGCTCACTTTCTTTTCAGTGAACAATAACTATAATTAAAAATATTTTTCTGTAATATTTTAATTCTTTTCATATATTTGGTGTTCATTTTGCAGACGTGAACTAACATATTTTAATATATTTTCATTTAAGTTATAACATTTATGCTTTATTATATTTTCTATTAATTTCCAACATTTTTATTTTCTTTCCATCTTCAAATTAAAACATTTATTCTTTTACGGTTAATTTCATATTTTATTGAGCCTAAAGCTGTTAAATAAAAATGTACAGCATAAAATAATATATATTAAAATATAATAGCTTGCGTTTGAAAAAAAGAGCACGAAATAGTAAAATTTAAGTGGTGCAGTTTAAAGAGAAAATATATTTATTTGTTTATTAAAGTCTACAATCAAAGTTTAGAAAAGGGTGTATATGAAAAGAAATTGAAAATGTAAATGTTCCGACTTTAAAATATAATAGAGTTTACAAATTATTAAAGTCATAATTTAAACCAAAATATATTTCAATATTACAGATAACATTCAAAGTTTAGGAAATAGGTTATAGTAAAATATATGAAAAGAAATTGAAAATTTAAATGTTTCAGCTTGAAAAGAAAATGTAGTACTTAAATTATTAAATTCGGTGTTTAAAGGGAAATCTATTTAATATAATAATAATAATGATATTAACTATGGTAGACTATATTAATTCTACTACTAAATTATTATTATTATTACAGACTAGCCTTGAGTGGACTGTAAAGTCTTTGCTAATCGGTGTTCTGTAGTTCTGTACTACTACTACGATAATTATAAAAAAAAAAAAAAACTAGTTCTCACATAGAGTGTACATGTATGCAAACACATAAATACTTTACTACAAAGAAGTTATATTTATGTGGTAAATTTAAATATGTTATATTTAAGGTGTCTGCGAGTTTATAATACAAAAATGAAGGCCGTAATATGGCGTTTGTGTTACTGCTTTATTATTTTACTGTTTTACTGATTTATTGCTTAATGATAAATTCTTTAAAACTCATAACATTTATATTTCAATTTATTTTCTTTTAAGTTCGACTTATACCATTTTCTAAACCTCTAGTATATACCTAGCATAATGACTACACATGTACCCACGAAAAACATAAACAAACATGATTACTTTACAAAATTCAGGTGTATTATTTATGTTCTGTCATATATATTATCCCGTTTGCATTTTAACACTAACAATTTATTTTTCTTTTACGGGGAAATATTTATTTGATTTTTTTCCAAACTATGACTTTCATAATAATTTTAAATATAATTTCTCTTTAAACTGTAACATTTATATTTTATTATTTCGTGATATTTTTACAAACGCAAGCTATTATATTTTAATATATTTTTTTTTAACCTGTAAGATTTTTATTTAATGATATTTTCTTTTAAACGAATAGACATGTAACCACGAAAAACAGTAAACAAACACATGAAGGATATATATATATATATATATATATATATATATATATATATATATATATATATATATATATATATATATATATATATATATATATATATATATATATATATATCACATATATATATATATAGCACAATATATATATATATATATATATATATATATATATATATATATAATTCAGGTGTATAAATAGGTGATACATAGTATCTCGTTTGCGTTTAAACATTAACTAAAGTTATTTTTCTTTTAGAAAGCATATTTATTTAATTTTTTCCTAAACTATGACAATAATTAATTTTTATGTTTTTCTTTTTATGTTAACTAAAATAAATTGTTTTAAATTTTATTAAATATTTTTTCCTTATCAAAGTGTTTAATTTCTTTGTTTAAAGATTGTTTTATGGACTCTTAAGCAGTAAAACAAGTCACCCAACTTATTCCTCCCACCCTTCCCGGTCTATAGATTTACTACTCCTTGGCATATATGTCGCAGTATTTGCTGCATTACAAACTCACATGTTGTTTAAACATATTTAACATTGCAATTTCAAACAAAACTAAATAACATACACATACCCAACCTATTTAACTTGCTAAACTACGAATAAATGCTAACATTAACAAAGTTCCCTTCCTATCAATGGTAACTAACTTAACATTATCCAATAAAACTTAACCTGACCCTACTTTTTCTTTCGTATCGATATCATTTCAATGCTAATTTAACATTAACATAGTAATATCGAACCAAATCTAACAAAAGTTATATAAGCTATCTAGCATACTGACCTACGAATAAATGCTAACATAACAAAGATTTAACATCAATATTTGCTAACAGAGCAATATCTAACCTAACCCCTCTAACCTACTAAACTATGGGTAAATTCTAACATTTTCAAAGTACCCCATCTATCAATAGTAGCTAACCTAACATTACCTAGCAAAACCTCACTTAACCACACATTTCCATCATGCCAATAGCTGTTAACATATTTAGAAATAGTTCTAACATATCTAACACAATTTTATATAGCCTAACCTATCTAAAAGGGGGAACTACGAATAAATGTTAACATAAAAAAAGTCCCCTAGCTATCAATGGTAACTAAGTTAACATTAAGCAACAAAACATCCTAACCCTACTTTTATAGCATATTAATAGTTGTTAATATAGTAATATCTAATAAAATCTAACAAAATTTAGCAGAACCTAACCTATCTAATATACAGAACTATGAATAGGGTCTAACATACACCAAGTTTTTAACTTATCAATAAAGCTAACATAACAATACCTGATATATTCTAAGAACATAACATAACTACCCTAACATATTCTAAGTATGAATAAAAGGCTATCATTGCCAAGATTAAGTAGTTATCAATCCAGATTACATAACAATACTTGACCTAGCCTAACAACCTAATCATATTTTAAAGTATCAATTATATAGAACTATGAATAAACGCCAATGTTTCTCAAAGTTCCCTACAAATCAATACAGTTAACATAAAATACATTCCCGCCAAATTATTGCTGTTAACATAAATTACATTTATTAATGTAACAAAGCAACATAGCATTTTTACCATAAACCATCATAACATACCGAGACTGAACATTTCCCAACATGTCTAACTTACTAAATTATGAGTAAATGCTTAAATTAACAAAGTGTTCTACCTACGTGTCAAAGATACCAACATTTTGAACTATGTATACTTATATATTTATTTACACTCTGTTTAGTATATATATAATATATTATATATAATATATATTATATATATATAATATATACTATATACATATATATATATATATATGAAGCTAGACCCAAATTGTCGACGCTTCTTTAAGGTTGATTGAGAAGTGAATGTTCTTTACAAATTTTATTTTCCTACTTCTATTTTACAAGCGAGGTACAAACCCCTGTTCCTAAAAGAAACAAAAAACAACAAGGCATAGACAGGGTAATCCTAGGTTATTACATTCCACATATGGATCATAATACTGCAGCAAAGAAGTCTGCATAAGAATGAAACTTACTGTAGAGTATGCAGTACAAAATTAATATTAATATGGGGTTGTTTCATGTGTGTGCATAAACAGACAGGAAAAAGGATGCCTCTCAGATAGCCTTCGCAGAAGCAGTATTGCCTTTGGTAACGAAGTGTATACTCGGGTTACTCACAAACACACACACATATATATATAATATATATATATATATATATATATATATATATATATATTAATATATATATATATATAAATATATATATATATATATATATATATATATCAAAAGGTTTCATGTTGCAGCATCTCTGCGAGAGAGAGAGAGAGAGAGAGAGAGAGAGAGAGAGAGAGAGAGAGAGAGAGAGAGAGAGAGAGAGAGAGAGAGAGAGAAGAGAGAGAGAGAGTGGAGAGAGAGAGAGAGAGAGAGAGAGAGAGATATATTAGACTGCGAATTCGATTCGGGCATGGGTGGTTTATGTCCCGCTTGGGAGCTTTATTAAACAACATGCCCTAATCATAGCGTACAGGTACACAGTATATTTTATACCATAGTGTTGCACTTCAAATTTCTAGCTATTTTGGCTGTGGCCCTTCTACGTTACAATTACCCTGTTTAGCCTCTCTCTGCAGAGCCATAAATTTTGCATAAAATCGAGTGTTTAAAAAGCTGGGAAAAATCGGGCGTGACCCCTTTATGTCCCCTCGGGAGCGTTTGCCATGGATAACAATTTAAACTTGCCTGCTATCCACCGCAATAAAGGGCATGCCCTAATATTATTTCCCTTATTTTTCTCCTACTGACTCAACGCTTGGCCTATTATTAAAGAACTCTATCCTAGCTTGTTACTAGTCTGCTTTGCATGCATTAACACTCCCTATTTAATTTTGTTTTTGTTGTGTAAGACCATCTAATGTGCTAACTCCAGCCGATTTTGCCTATACCTCTCTGCGAAACTATTACGGCTCCTTTAGCCTAGGCCGACAACCTTAGGTCGGCTATCATCGTTTTAGCTTGTTGCCTTGGCTGCTTATACTATTTTAACTTTCTACAATCCAATGTGGTCCCTTACCTGGTTATGTTTTATTTATGACGGTTTTGCAATACTTTGCTATCAATTACATCCATTATTTTGTTTAAATTTTAAAATTTTAATATCTATTACGCGCAGTTTTTTGTTCGCGTCATTTCCAAAAAGGTAAAGTGTTAGCGTGTGGGCGGAGCCTATTTCGGAGAATAATCAGACGCTTTAGTTTTGAGTTTAGGGCCGTAAATCCTCTTAAACTCCTTCCTATTTCTGGCATGATTTTATACTACCTAGAGTGGTCCACACTATATACCCCCCCCCCTGCAGAGCTGAGGTCGCAGTTGCCTCAATCGCGGAACGAAACGGCCTCTGCTCGATACATCCTTAGACGGAGGCGGTTGCAAAACGGGGCGCAGACAAGAGCGGGAGATGGTATTGGAGACGTAGGAGTGGGGGCGAGAGCGCGAGAAAGAGAACAAAGAGAACGAGTAAGCGGACGAGGGATGGCGAGAAGGGAAGTTTGGAACAGCCAGGAGATGCTTGCTTGTGGAATGGCAAGGCAGGAGTCTTAGGAGTGGAAGGAGACGGCGAGAGGAAGAGGGAGGAGGAGGGAAAGGAAGTGGATCTGGGTCAAGAGGGAGAAGTGGTGGAGGTGGTGAATCCGTAGGAGTTGAAGAGTCAAGAGGAGATGAAGGAGGTAGAGAATCTGGCACAGGGTAAGAAGGTGGTGTATCCAGAGAAATTGGAATGGGCTTAGGAACAAAGTCCGAGGTCTGGAACGTCCGGAGGATTTGTTCTAAACAAAATAGGCAGGTTTGGGACGATCGATCGATATAACTTCGGTACGAGTAGGAAGCTGTACTTTGAACTTCTCCTTCCGAAGTAAAACCAGGAAGGGCCCGTCGTACTTGGGTTGGAGGAGAGAACGATGGGAGTCATGCCTGACTAAAACATGGGTACAGGAAGAGAGATCTTTCGGAATGTAAGAGTGCACCTTTTGCTGGCGGGTCGGAGTAGGTCTCCAGGAGAGGGCACAGCGTTTCAAGCGAGTGAGATACAGGGTGGAATCTGCAGTAGTGGGCGGGAAAGATTGAGAAAAGAACTCACCAGGCAGGCGAAGTGTAGAGCCATAAACAAGTTCTGCTGGGAGAAAGAGCGTTAATTTCAATCCGAGAAAGAGCATCAGCGGTGAAATTATCCACTCCTGAGATGTGACGTATGTCCGTGGTAAACTGGGAAACAAATTCGAGATGACGAGCTTCACGGGGGGAATGTCTTTCGTGGCTTGAAGCCATATCAAAGGTTATTGCCTTATGGTCGGTCAGGATATGGAACTCCCGACCCTCCAAAAAGGACCTAAAATGGCGAACAGCAAGATACATGGCAAGCAACTCCCAACCAAAGGCACTATGCCTTGTTTCAGCGGGTTGGAGCTTGCGCGAAAAGAAGGCAAGTGGGCACCATTCACCCTTTTGGAACTGCTGAAGCACCGCACCGACAGCGAAATCGGATGCGTCCACTTGCACTCTCGTCGGTGCAGAATCGTGCGGGTGGACTAGAAGAGCGGTGAAAGCGATGGCCTCCTTGGAAGCCTCAAAAGCAGACTCTGCTGCCGGAGACTAGTTGACTTTAGTGGTGCTGCCTCGTTGTTTAGGACGAATGAGTGCTGTAAGCGGGCCTAGGAGGGCTGCCGCTGATTTCAGAAACCTATGGTAGAAGTTGATCATTCCCAGATATTGACGAAGCTGCTTTTGATTTTGGGGAAGAGGAAAGGCGCGGATAGCGGCGACACGGTCTACAAGAGGGCAAATACCCTCAGCCGAGACTGTGTGACCCAGGAAAGTAAGAGAAGACGCCCCGAATACGCACTTGGTAGGATTGAGACGAATTTCCGCATCATCCAACCTACCGAAGACGGCACGTAGGTGATCCACATGTTCTTCAGGAGAGGAGGAAGCGACTAAAAGATCATCTAAAAATGCCCAAGCAAAAGGAAGACCACGGAGAATAGAATCAATGACCTCTGAAGGATTAATGCTGGCAATTTTTCAAAGCGCCGAATGGCATTCCTCGCAGTGTACTCAAAGAGCCGAAAGGAGTGATCGGAGCTGTTCTTGGGAAATCGCTCCGGGGTTACAGGGTATCTGGTGGATAGCTTGCGATTGATCTCAATACAGAAGAAAAAATGATTTGCCGCCAGGTGGGGTGAACTTTGTATATGCGGCACACAGGGTACCCGTGATTACGCGGGATTTTGTGTGGCACGACAAAGCCTCTAAATCACTTACACTGGGTCTCACTCGATAGTTCACCATTATTATCTATTCCGTTGGTGTCGCTTAGGGACCGCATGTGTAACGGAGAAGACCAACAACTCTTGGATGGGCGCATCATGACCCAACAAGTTGTAACTATGTGATACGAACTCAGGCCTTTCCGCGCCTTTTGGGAGCTATCAGGAGAGGAGGCGACGAGCTCTAGTCGAAGGGGTGGCGCGGTGGTACTTCTATAATGATGTTTCAACAGCAATGCTTAGAGGGGTATCCTGAAAGAGCATCAGCGAGTCATATTAAGAAGAAGTTCCTTCGTGGAGTTCGGAACAGTGGCTGCAGGATAGTAAGGAGGGAGACCACTACCGGCGAGGTTTGGTGAAGATTGAGGGATGCGAATAAGTTTGGAACAATGCCTTCTAGCGTCGGAGAACCGAGGAAACCGGGGGGAGGTAAAAGAGAAGTATAAGTAAGACCTGGTCACACTAGACGTCTATTACGAAGATACATAACATACAAGATTGAAAATGAGCCGGCGCAAAAAATCAGCGCCGAGATTGAGCTGTGTCACTGTTCAGCCGACGAGAAAACACATTTGGAAACTGAGCTTCCCGCGAGAGACAAGATTCGCAACGCATCCACCAATCACTCTCACTCTGATTTAGCATATCACGGGACTGGAAGAGGCCATTTGCACGCATGTTTGACGTGACCAGGAAGGGGGAACGGGGAGAGTCCTGAGAAGGGTTGTTGGGTCTTAAAATAGGGCTAAGCGGAATCTGAATCGAAAGAAGCGCAAGTTTAGTAAATGGTCTTCAGATAATCGAAGAAGGTCCTGTGTAGTAGGAGAGAAGAAGAAAATAGAGCCAGCATATCCGTCCGGCTCCTACGGACGGGGTTTGTTGTCGTCCGTCCGAGTTTCCTGATGGAGTGAGCAGAGTTGGATCCGCACATTATTAAGCGTCCATAGCCTAAGAGTAAGATGGTGGTATAGTTAACAGTACCATACCGTGGATACTGGCGCTGGGCCGCTGGCTGCGAGAAGAGCACGGGGGGAACGAGTGACCACGGAGGACGAAAGAAAGTTGGAAGGAGTGCGATCCTTCACCGAGCGAGCGAAAGGTGTCATTAGGAATACTCTGAGCCGAAGGTGATGGAAAGAAGAGATGATTTTATCTCAGGCCCAGATCGCGCCATGGTTCAGAAACCCGACATTCTGACAGGGGCCTCCGAGAGAAATGCCAGCTAGAGAAGATTCGTATCAGCTTTGGATCATAAAAATCTGAGGGGTGGGAGGTTGGGTGTGGTGGTATAAAGGCAGGTGTGAGTCTGAAAGGGCGGTTCTTGAATGGCCGATTGTAGTTGATCTTGTACGGACGATTGGGTGTGTTTTAAATTGTGTTTGGTCGTGAGGCGCAGCTGGCTGGTTTTTGCATGTGATGTAGTAGAACAGTTGGAGATCGGTGGTAAGGAGGTCTGTGATTAATTAAGTGTGGCGGTTTGGGGGTCTAGCTTGGTTGCGGAGGGGGAGAGCGGGGTAATGCCGGTGGGCAAGGTTTGTTATGAGCATGGTCGTCGAAAACCGTTTGGAAAGTAGAGGTATAGGTGGGCCGCCACAAAACCCCTGTCCGGCTATGTCCGGCAACCTCAATGGAGAGTTTGACGCTGGAATTCAACGAACTGCATGGACCTGTGATGCTCAGCGGGCATCTTCTGGAGGAAGAGTGCGAATAATTTGCACCTCTCGCGGAGAAGGTGTAACCCCAACACCACAGCACTGCCATCATCCGTTCAAAACTACTGATGTATTCTTGATCACACCACAGGTCAACGCCATCTAAGGCAGAGTCCTCTACCCGTTCCATACCCCTGGTGGCGAGGCAAACCGGATCGGTAATCGAGTGTTCTGGGAGAGGCAAGCCGTACGGGGTAGTAGAGGCCACCTAGTTTCTGCTAACCCGTCCCTAATTTTGGCCAGACAAGACTCTGGGAGAGCATTCACCACTCTCGCATATCTCTCCTTCTCCTCTCTTCTATGGACAGGAGCACTGACTCTGCGAGTTCAAACCAAAGGTCAGGATCGTTAACAAAGAAAGGTTGGAGATGTATAGATCGCGAGACAATGGTGAAGGCTGGAGATATGGTAGAGTGAGGGAAGAAGGAAGGGAAGGAAGATGGGGACGAGCGGAGGCGTAATAGCGGATGCGCGGGTGGGAAAAGCAAAAAAAATTAACAACCTTAGGACTGGACAGAATAAACGAGAGTGCCTGCGAATATGCATTGTCCCCAAAAATACTTAAATATATTAATATAGTATTATATATATATATATATTATATATATAATATATATATATATATATAATTAATATAATATATATATATACATTATTTTATTCTATTATGATATTATATATATAATATATTTAATTTCTTTTATTTTTTATAACTTATGTTGGAATAGTGTACCAGGTTTCCTCCGACACAAGAATGTGGCTATACCGTGTTAGGGATACCACAACAAGGGTGATAATAATAATAATAAGAATAGCAATAATATCAAAATAATAATAATCATAATATAATAATATAATATAATAATAATAATATCTATAATAATAATAATAATAAATATTTTTTTTTTACTTTTATTTGAGTGAGTGTACAAGGGTTTCCTCCGCACACAAGAGTGTGGCTATATCTTCGTACGCTACTTACGACCGAGAAGGTGATAATAATAATAATAACACAATACATAATATAATAAATAATCGATTAATAATAATAATAATAATAATATAATAAATAATAACTAATAATATAATAATAATAATAATAAAATAATAAATTGATAAAAACAATAAAATAATAATGATAACAGAAATGTTAATCACAGTAGTGATCTTATGGATACAGAACTGTACCAGGTTAGGGGTCCAACGGCGGGGTGA
>JABUQX010039012.1:0-12500 GCA_015478945.1 Trachelipus rathkii
AGAAGAAAGATGTAGATACATAGTGGAAGAAACAGCATAGTTATGCCTATTAGTTAAGAAAGTAGTAAGAGATTTGGGAAATTTATATAGAATTTTAGCTTACATCTCTGGTAAGTGGAAAAGTTCTAGAAGGATATGAGAATATTAAATAAAGTTGTATGATCAGCATGGTTTTAGAAAGGGTCAGGTATTTAACAAACTTTAGAATTTATGATACATTAAACTGCATTGGGTACCGGGGAGATCGTTGATATTTTTTTAGATTTTAGTAAGCTTTTGATAAGTCCACATAGGCTATAAAGTTATTCGGGGAATTGATAAGGTGAGTGTAAATGTGTTATTTTATCTTAAGAGAGTGTGTTTGCGAAATAGAAAAACAGTGGTATTACTAATGGAAATATAACTTACATTGGTAATAGTGAAGAGTTGTCCAATTAGTTGCTGGGGCCTATATTGTTCCATATATATGATGATTAGATCCCAGTGAGCTTTAATGAACGTATTCTAAGTTTGCAGAGTTACAATCGCAATCAGTTAGAGAATAGTGAATGAATGATTAGATTCAAGAATGACTTGATAACTTTCTTGGTGGAGATAAGTGCAAATGATTAAATGAGTATACGAGTTAAGGTCTACCTAGGTTACTCAATAAATTTACTAGATTATGATGGGATGGTTAGTTTTTAACCAAGAAAAGATAGGTGTGATATAACAGTAATTTGAAAGTACTAATCAATGTGTGAAGTAGAAATAGTATTAGATGCTGCAATATAATATGCAATGTGTTTACAAAGAATAATAGTAAACTGTTATAGCTATTTAGGCAGTAAAGTATGTGCACAAAGTTGGTTCTATTTAAGAAAGAATTAGAATGCTAGAAAATGCACATGAGCAACAGGATGATTTTATGGTTTGGGATTGGTAGAAGGATGAAGGCTAGGATTAAGGATGTTTTCTGAGAAAGGCGATTCTCGAGGGAATATAACAATCTACAAATTTTAACATTTGTATAGAAATAGAAAAAGTCAATTTCTATGCAATCGAAGACTGACGTGAAGGGGTGGATGAGGCTATAAAGAAAATTTGAAAAGCTGCATTTGATATCGAAACCTTCAAAATAGGGTTGTAAATTTTGGAATAGTTGCAAAGTTTGTTGATGTTGACTGTATTCGCAACATTTTAGAAAGTTAGATGTTAGGATGGCTTGGTATCAAATAATTATATTGACGAAGCAATTGGCGGGTTTAGTTATAACGCAGTTATTGTAGAATGGATTGACATAACTTTATTTATTAATGCATGTTGGATGGTTTGGGGTATCATATTTAATATACATTATTTGCAGCAATAATGGCGATTTTGTAGTTACAACAAATTGACAAGCCTAGGGTGCTTTGTGGTGTTGAGGTCTATGATTTGGTTTGGTTGGTCTTTATTCGGTTGTTTATTTTTTTAAATGGTTGATGGACAAGAAAATAGAACGAACGATAAATTTTTGCTGCAAGAATCACTCGATAAAAAGGATTCGGCCAAATATGCAATTTTCAAATATTTTAAATAATTAAAAAAACAAATTAACAGAACTTAGTAGCGAGAAATCCGGTCCTCGATTAGAGTTTAATTGTAACTAAAAGTGAAAAACAAAAAATTAAATTTGGTTGAAAAAAATTGACCCATATATCGCCGATATTGCCACGCCGGACACTGCTATAAATTTTCATGTTTGTAAAACAAAAGTTTATATCATGTAAAAAAGAAAAAAAAAAAAAAAAAAAATAAAAAAAAATAATTTTTACTTTTAGTAAGGTAAGCGGTCATTTAAATTAACTTCTTATATAAGAAAGTTTGTTATTAATATATATTATTCTATATATATATAATTATATTGGGATTTACAATACCAGAAAAAGCGAATACGATACAGATAACTACTTATTTGTTTTAATCGTAGGCTCCCTACAGATATTGAGATCAGGTTGTCTAACTAGTAATATGAATTGTGACTGCTAGGCACCAAGTATGGCATTCCTGTACAAACAATCTTTGTCATATATTATATTTTGTTTGTGCCAAGTAATTATTTTATTAACATTAATTAATACCTTTAAGGAATAATATTGCAAAATAATATTAATATCTTATTTTGTTTATTTAAAAATATTCCATTTCCATTTCAAGTAAGTATTAACAATGTTTCAATAATGTATTAATTATTAAATTTAAAGGAGATTCTTTTCAAAGCCACTTTAAAATATAAAGAACTCTTATCTCATCCAAAAGTTAAAATAAACAAAGCATTACACTGAATAAGAATAATAAAATGCTTGTTTAAATAAATATATTCAATATCAATTTCCTCAAGATATAATTAACAACATTACTTTCACTAGTATTTGGAGAGACTGTCTTTTTTTGGGTTGTTTACATCCTATACCATATACTACCTCTCTCTTCTCGACTGATGGAGTGCTATAATATTGCTGCAAGCACTGATAATATGAAAAACTTGCGCATTTTTTCCATGCAACGCTTGAAAGGATTTTGTCTTCTTAGCAGCATTCTGTTGAGAGTATCATCTCTCTTACAGAAACAATTTGAATTATCTTTTGATCTGATGACGGCTCTTAGTTTTTACGATTGAGTTACATGTGTGATTCGAAGTGAATAGATGTCAATGCAATTCGCTATAACTTGATCAAAGTCTCATTCAAATCTCTCATCTCAGTATTTATTTTGCTGAAAACAATGCGTCATAATCAAGTTTGCCAGGGTGTTGCAAGATAAGGCGCTTCCATGTCTTTTACTTTTTTTTTTTTTTTTTTTTTTTTGTCACGGCACTCATCTTCTGTTCTTTTTTAATGCATTAAAGTGGTTCACGTCGAAGGTGCATTCTAAAGTTACTCATAAAAATTCTATTAACTTTTTATTTTTTTTTACAGTTGTAACCCGCTCACGGGCAGAACCTATTCAAGAGTGGGTGTTGAAAAACGCTCAAATACTCTAACCAAATTAGCAGATAGCACGACAAGGCTTTAAAGTGATGGAATTTAAATTGAGTAGGACAACACACAGATGTGATGAAATTCCACGAACGAGTGGAGGAAATAAAAAGCATACTGCAGCGACATCTGGAGTTATACATATTACAAAACCATGGTCAACAGCACCCATTGTGCTATCGAGCTCGTAAGGATGGGTACGCGAGTGGATGTCCCGAGCACTTGAATCTATAGTAACTTAATTGAAAAGGTAGCCAACATCGCCCGCAAATATAAGGTCAATGAATCAGAAAGTAAGGACATGTTTATAAGTCTTTTTGACTTGTGTCGACCCTATCCAAAGCCGATGAAACCAAGCCCCTGAAGCCACGCCCCAACAATTGAGCTACTCCATACAGAGGGATTAGACCTTGTATAGGGAGTAACTGAGAAGAGGGAAAAAAGTCTCGCCTCTAAACCAATCCTTCCTTGAGGACTGCTAACCACTGGTGATTTTGAGTTATAAACATTATTTATTTAATTTAAGGCAAGATTTATGTTGTGTCATTGGATGAACAGCGAAAAGATTGAGTAGCTTAGTTTTAAGAGAGAGATTTGTTATAATATGGTTTTTAAAGATTAAATTTCAACCAACTTGAGCATACCGCTACCCTGAATTCATATCAGATCAGCGAGATAGAATCGATAAGATTAAGACTTAGAGGCAATCGAATAAAAGGGGAGATTAATATGATTGGAATGAAGGTCATCTCAATTGAGTGGTATAGATTAGTTGTCAGGGATATATTGGATCATATGCCAGGAATAAGTAGAGATAAGAAAGAAACCCTAGAAAACAATATTGACAAAAAAGAAGAAGTCGCCCCAACAACAGCCAACATGGAGCGATTTGAAAGAAAGCTAGCATAAGTAAGGCAAAGAGAAAGAAGAACAAAGAGGGGAGTTGGAAGTCTGACCGTGTCATACTCTGTCAATGCTTGGATATGTAAGTAGCTGCAACCAGTCTTCCGTTATGTTTTCTAAGTGGAAATCCATAAATGTCTGTTAATAGGAAAGTATATTCGCAGTAATATCTCGCCTGAAACCGTCTTGGTATTCAGAAGAAAGGAAGAGTTCCAGATATCTAAGAAGTGAGGTTGAGAAGGGTTTCAATCTTAGAAGAATACAAGTGAGAGTATAGGCAATAGGTTAGAGATCAAAGACTATTTCGGAAATAGGTTGGACTATGCGGATTCCAGAACTGAGGGAAAATTGTAGTTTGAGCATAGAGAATATGTTGAACGAGGGGCGGGGACGGAAGCACACTTCTACAAAACTTCAAAAGAAATCAAAGCGGTACATCACTTCATAAGTTCATAGATTTCAGGACTCATGCCATTGTAATTGAATGACAGGTAAAGATAGGACACTGAGAGGATAGTAGAGCGAAGAGGAATACAGAATTGTCCAGGGTAATTAGAGACATAGGGAGCCAATCGGATGTTGGCTTTTCAGGGAGATATAATAACAGAATCATCAGAGCGAATAATGTAAGAAAATATTAAGAATTTTAAGATTTTTTTTGGAGTAGGAAAAGAGATTTGTAGGAGAACCAAGGAGGTCCGCGCATTTTCGTTTAATGAAATTCCGTTTGCTCCTCAAGATATTCTGATTACGTGTTCTAAACTAAATAAAATTGCAAGTGATAGGAACTAGAAATTTTCCACATGCCGATACCATGTCTCTAGCCTGAATGGCAGGAGAACAAGCACGATGAATCCATGATTTTGAGGAGAAAGATTTATAAGAAGGATCGGCCGCTCATCCCATTAACAATTACAGTTCCACTTCTATCGCAGATATCTGAAGTGTCTTAAAGAGTCAAGACAGTCATTTCAATTATACGTTAGCGTAGAGCAACGTCAATGCGCCTAAGTTCGCCGATCAAAGGCCAGTAAATAAACGTGATAAGGGCGGTGGAGTGTGGAGAAAGTATTAAAATATGATATAGGTTTGGTCGTTACCGATTAGGATCGTAATTGTGGTGTATTTATAGGAAAGGACATAGTGGTGAAATCATGGTCAGTGTGTTCAAGAATGGTATGGGAGATCCGAATGTGTGGTAGTTGATTTATCAGGCTTGCTCACGTTGAGAATATGATATTCGGTTCTCCAACTAATCAATACGATGGAACTCAGCACTTCAGTTTTGTGTACATTGAAATTCCTAAATAGAGACTAAGTGATTTGATGAAAAGTATAATCTCGTGGAATAGTAGGTATAAAAGATGAAAAATCTGTTCTGTTAGGAGAAAGTAGCAGAAGCATAAGAATTATTGTAAGTAAAGAAGAAGATTTTATAGCCCATAACATCGAGTTACGTAGGATTCGAGATCTCGAGACTGTTATTAGGAATGTTTATATTACATAGACACATACTCCACTAATTATAAAATAAGTTTTGGTTGATATATTAAACGAGTGAAGGATAATTCTACTCATCTTGGTCTAGACAAAGAGCAAAATCTAGTTAGAGTTGAGAGGTATATTCATGGATGCAGATTTAGAGTGCAAGCCATTAGATCTTGGTAATCAGAGAAGCACCCTGTGACAGCTTCAAGTCATAAATTAAGTCGAACTATGTCAATAAAAAAAAAAAAGACAGAAACAAATATAAAACAAAGGAAATGAGAAAATTAATGACCAAAACTAAATTTTCAAACATAGCAGTTCTTAAGCAAATATAAAAATATTAATAATCCAGAAAGTTTAAAACACTCACACACTCACACGCTAAATTAATTGGTACAATAAAAAAAAAAAATATACCATTGAATAACTAAATAATATAGATAAATCTGTATATAATAATGTTGTGAAATAGGTAATATTTACTGCTAAAGATACATGGAGAAAAGTAAATACTAAGTTAAAGAAATGAGGAAAAAAACAATATACTATGGTACTAGCTATATAATCGACTAGATTATTATTGATTCAAAGTTCTACATAATTTTTACTCAAAAATAAAGTATCGTTGCTAAGTACTCATTTAACGATCGGATACCATCAAAAATGCCGATATAACCGTACTCTGATACGATACATTGGTACATCTATATATATATATATTATATAATATATATATTATATTAAATTATATTATATATAATTTATTAAAATTATATATACGGCGGGTCAGGCTCGCCTCTTATAGAGGGGTGATTCGGTCGCTCTCTAATAAAATAAAAATAATAATAAAAATAAAAAAAAATAATTGCTATTAATGCACGCGGTAGTATACTAACTCTCTTGATGGAAAGATTTTAGAAAGTTTATATTTTAAAATTGTATATTAGGGTACAATTCTTCAATTAGAATTTAAGACTTTGAAAAAGTGAGTTTTTTTACTTCGTTATACAAATGAATTAAAATTGTGATGTATTTTTAATTATGTTTTCAGTGATAATCGATATGTGGGCAGATAACTGGCAAATGAATTTTGATTCCAAACAGTATAGTGCAAATACGGGCTAACTGGTCGATTCATCCCGTAATTTGATTGGGGGTGACTCGGACCCACGATTGTTTTTCGTAATTTTATCTGAAAATCAATACTTTCTTTTTTAATATAAGAATTTAAATATAATAATAATTTCTTATATTTAATGAAAGGTACTTTAAGCATAATTTTAGTACAACTAATTTTTCAAAAAAATTGAGTTGAGGCAACGCTACTTCGAACACTATTTTATTCATATATTTTTTTATTTATTGACCTTCTACATTTTTACTACCCTTTTAATGGGATAAATATTTTTATATAAGTAAAATTAAATATAAAACTCAGATTTATAGTAATAGAGGAATTTAAGACAGATGGTCGATTCCCCTCAATGTGTCGATTCACCCCTCCAAGTGGGGGATGACGTTATGCAAATTAATAAAACTCATTTATTATTAGAATACATATTATTTTTTTGTGTCTTATGAATTATAAATTATGATTCAAAAATAAAAAAATTCAAAAAGGGAGAAACAAAACGAAAAAGTTATCCTAAGTGTCGGTCACCGCCCGATGCTATATATATAATATATGTATATATATATATAATATTATATATAATTTATATATTTTATTATTATAAAATATTATATTGTATATACATAAAAATTATTTAATAATATTAAAAATTATGTCTAAAGTTGATA
Organism: Trachelipus rathkii; assembly: GCA_015478945.1. Lineage (NCBI taxonomy): Eukaryota > Metazoa > Arthropoda > Malacostraca > Isopoda > Trachelipodidae > Trachelipus > Trachelipus rathkii. The sequence goes on from JABUQX010039012.1 coordinate 7,191, forward strand.
TATTTGTTATAGGTTATTTAACTTACCAGCATCTAAGTAGTTAATAAGGTTTGTTAATTCAGTTAGATTGACTTACACGGCTTATATTGTCTTCACCCATTGTTCTCTAGTCTTTCTATATTAATTTGGGAAGAATTTCTCCTAATCATTTTTTGAATGATTTTATTAAAAAAAGAACAAAATAGAAATAATTAGTACTTTTTTATGACAATTTTTAATAAAACATAAAAAATGTGAAGAATCAAACTTTAAGGAAACTCATACCATAGTAGTATATTTCTGTCAATTTAGCTATTGGTGTTTTAAACTTTTACAGTATCAGATGAAAAATTATAAATAAAGCATACACAGATTTTATCTACTTAACAAAACTTAAAATGACCTTTAAAAATGTAAACAAATAAACTAAAAAAAATTTAAATATTATTTTCCTTGTATACATAGGCAAAACATGATTGACATCTGAATATCAATTGTGTATAAAGATAATTTACCTTAGGTTTCAGGGCAGCACAAATAATTTAACGCTAAAATAAATTAGTTATGACTTATTTTTTAGAAATATAATTTAAATATTGTGAAGTTAAAAGCTTATAATGTGTTTTTATACGGTATATATATTTTATATAATTATTATTATATATACTATATTATATATATATATATATATAATATATATATTATTTTAATTATGATGGGGTACTATTAATCTCATTCGTCCTGGCAACAATCGGCATTTTTTTTTACAGTAGTATGTATCGAGGCAAATTCGCGATTATATTTGCCCCGATTAATTTAATCAATATTTGAAGTTTGAATAATATTAAAATCAATAATATAATAAAATATATAAAATAAATAAAATATATAAATAATAATATTAATTATATTATAATAATATATAAATATTATATATTATTATATATCTAAAATAGAATATAACATATATAATAATATATATATAATATATATATTATATATATATATATATATTATGATAATATATAATATATATAATTAATATTATTAATATATTATATATATAATATATATATATATAATATATAATTTACCTTGCTTATGGTAGTATGAATTCAGTGCTATGTTTGCCTTTCTGTTATCGTTCATTCTCCAACTCATCCTCCAGAACATTATATACCTACTTATATTACCCTCTTCCTAGACATATTACAACATCCTATTCCTTATAATCCAATTCTGTAGGAGAAAAATTGCCTCACAATCGTATTTCTCGTGTTGTAAAAGCGACTAGGACGTGGTCGTTAGGTGGTGCCTACTACACTTATTTTTTCAGACATGCTAATGCAGCTCGGAGAAGTCAGATCGATATAAGCCGCCTCTTCTAAATCTGGCGAAAATGTATGAATGTTATCTTTATATTGAATGTAGAGGATAAATGTTGAGGATGATAGATAGAGGTTGAATGGATATTTAAGACAAGCAAATTGAATTTGCCTCCTGTGACTTGAAACAAATGAAATAACGGTGAAAAATGAGTTGTGTGGTGTATGTTTGTGTTGGCTGTGGAAAGGAATGAAGGGGATAGAAGGATTTGCAATCTGATGAGTGAGGTACAGAGTATGGTAGATTTTGTGTGTGTGATTAATCAGATAGATTAAAGTTAAATTACAGTTGAAAATAATCAAATTTGTGTGGTTGCGAATTGACATCTGAGGGTTAATGTCGAGAATAACGATTTATGGATGTTTTGGATGGGGGATATAGGAGAAAATTCATTTGCCACATATATGCCCTCCAAGGATATTTTTAAGTTCCAATCACGGGTGCAGTAGCCCTAATTTCAAGGAGGGGTGTAATTCTTCCTCAAAAGTTAACTTACGCAAATTAGCATTATGTGACACGCAGCTTCAAGTGAAGGATAAATCAGAGGAAATAACAAGATGAAGAGAATTCCACAAAGCAGAGGAGGTGGGAAAGAAGGAAACACCACAACAAATTATCCTGGAGTTACAATGTCAACACAATAGCTGCGTGTCGAAGAAAGCACGGCTATGTGCTACGAAGTGCGTCGTAAGGGGTGTACGCGATGATAAGTCCTCAGCAATTGCCGGCGTATGTTAGAATAGATAAAAGCACAACATTCTGTTGACAAGATGGAGTAGAACGGAAAGTGAGAAGTTAATAGCCTTTTCACTTAATATACCTGTCCAAACCGGTGAACACAGAGCCCCCGCCCCAGAATTAAAGAATATCCATACATGGCGGATGAAATTTGTATAAGCGACAACTGAGAATAAAGAAATTTCTCACGTCTAAACAGACTTCAGTTCTTTGAGGCCTAAGCACATTGGTATGTGAAGGATCAAACATTTTTGTTCATGTTAAGGCCGATTGATGTTTACAATGTAACAGAGAGAGGCAGAACCGCGAAGAGACATGGAAAGTTAAAAGTATTGTGGAGAGAAGGAGATTTGTAAAAATTGGGTTTTACAAGAATTGGATTTCAAAGTTTTTTATCATAACGAGAATATAACTGAAATTAACAGAGGCAATTCAGAATAAAATCAGTGGGATTAGAATTATATGAGTTAAGAATGGAAGGGTCGAGTCATCGATACGTGATTTGAGTAGAGTGCAAGTGGATTATTAATGAAAGGTAGGAATAATAGCAGATAAAAAAACCCTGAGAAAACACTATTGAAAAAGAAGAAGAGTCCCCATAACAACGCCGATATTGAACGATTTGAGAAACTAGATATAATAGTCAAGAGAGACGAAGCAAAAGAAGGGAGCTTGGAGAGCAGTGAGCGTGCCATACTCGTCAAATGCTTTGAATTTTTTCAGCGCTCAACTTTATCCATCTCCCCGTGTTCTAATTAGCGAAAAACATAAATCGGCTTGATAAATATAACGCCAGTAGAACTTCGTGCAGATTAGAGCGTACTGGGATACGGAGTGATTTCCAGAATACTAAGAATAGTTGAGAGGGTTTAAAGATCTTAGATAGATACAAGTAGAGCTACAGGGCTAGTTAGAGGATAGAGCTTCCTTTTTTCGGAATTGACATGTGAGAGCTTCCAACATTGACTGAGGGAAAGTGTAGTATTGAGCATAGAGAATTAGTTGAGCTAGGGGCTGAAGAGATTAGCCCTTTCAATGGAGATTAGCTAACACATGACAGATCAATAAGAGAGGAAAGCAATTACAGAATTGCTATGATGGAAGATTGGTCATAGAGAACCAAGGAGTTAGCGTAGTTTCCTTTGATGAAGCCAGCTTTGCTATGTCGAAAGTTCCCTGCAACGATTTTTAGCTGAATGAAAATAGCGAGAGTGATAGGAGAACGGAATTTTTCACTCCCGATGCACTGTCTCTAGCCTGAATGCAGATAACAAGCACGATTGAATGGATTATGTATAAAATAAAGATTTAGTTATAGAATATAGAAATGAGAAAGAAAATTTTCTGAAGAAGAATGAACTCCATCCATCAACGATTAAAGCATCATCTTATTTTTTAATCTTATACATCATATATCCTTTTTGAGGTACTTCATTTTGCTATCATCTGCAAGACTTTGGAACCTACATTTAAGTCCCTGGTCTAAATATTTATACTATGTTAGGAAATGCAATTAATAAGGAATGTTCGACTAACAAACATGTATCCTCATTTCATAATAAATACTTTTCATTTTCATTGATATAGACCTGTATTTTTATTATTTATTATATTAATTATATATTATTATTATTATTATTATTATTATCTTAATTATTATTATATAGATTAGGAACAAATTTTGATCGCTTAAAATAATTTCGGGGAAGTTGAACCCCCGACCATCAAGCCTTAATATATATATTTATATATATATAATATATATTATGATTATATTATATTAATATATTATATAATATATATATAATATCTATAATATATATATACTTATATATTATATATTATTATATTAATTATTAATTATATATATATTATAATTAATAGAGAGAAGAGAGAAGATAAAAGAGATGACTTTTCAATTAATCGTCATGGTCATCGTCATCGTATGTCATCGTAATTTGGCTTAATCGATCTGTACGTTCACACAAAAATGATAATCTTCCATCACTATTATATATATATAATTATAATATATATATATTATATATATATATATATTATTAATTATATAATATATATAATATTATATATTGTATAATATATGAACGTATACTACTGCTCACGATATCAATGATAATATGTTTATAAGAGTATATGTATTTTTTCCTCCTCTATTATCCTATTTATCTTCAGAGTGGTATTTTTTTCCAGTGAAGGGGGTAATTTTTTGTTTATAATTGATCTAAACTTTTAACTAATTTTATCGAGATTAAACAAAAAAAAAAAAAAATCATTCACATTAAATTCAATAATATTTTAATATATAAAAATAAAGCTTACTAAATAATTTCATGAAAAAATTAATATTTAACTAAACTAAAAGAAATTTAGTCTATTAAATTGCCACATTACATTTATTTTAAGTCAAATACTGTACAAAATATTTGATTTATTAAAAAAAATGAAAGCTGATGAATCTAGGGGGTGTTTGCAGGCTAGAAAATATGAGATCCGAGAGAAGTATGAAGTTTTAACTCAAAATTCTGATAAACAGAATATAAATGACTGGTAATATTAGGCATAATAAAAACTAATCCCAGATAAGAATTAAATCGAAATAAGGCATCCTTGATATACAAACTGACGATGCTCTTGCCACGAACAATAAATTGCTTCATGATTCAATACAATGAATCTTATACGAATGAGAATGATACATATTCACTTCTCAAATAAAGGTAAAAAATAAGGAATGAAAGATTGCTAAAATTATATATACATAATTAATTAATTTACAAAAATCTAATATATGTAATAAAAGAAAAGTAAAATATAACTTTACTTATAAAGGAATTAATACACAAAATAGGTGATGTGTAAGAAATCATTTAACTCTATGAAATAATAGAAAACAATGATAAGTCAACTTGAGACTATTGAAGATCGAAATAAGTCAACCTGAGATTATTGAAGGTTGAAATAGGACCCTCAGCAGTTTACTCAAAATGATCCCTGGAAGACAACAAAGACTAATTTCAGCGAAGAATGAAGACCAAAACTAATACTATGTATCAACGAAAGAACTAATATCAAAGATCACCAAATGAATTTGACAAGATACTCAAAGAATGTTAGATGATTGATGTCCAAGACTGACACAGAGACAATTTACAAAAGACTGGTGACCAAGAAATGCGACAAATACAG